>LVLI01000337.1:0-26889 GCA_001687465.1 Halocafeteria seosinensis | reverse complement strand
CTCTTACTGTACTCCTCCCTGGAAGAATACAGTGTGCTGTGTGTATTGGTATTGCTCCTACCGGAAGACGTGTCTGCTACATGCTACGCAAAAAAAATCGCGGGCGTTAACGCTACGCCGTGTGAGGGGTGAACCCTACCCGGAACCGATCCAACATCTTCACGTTGTGGCGCATCAACGTGACTGACAGTTTGGCCGTCATCAGCTTGCGGTAGTTCCGCATCTCTCTGTTCCCCAGGAGAGCCCAGTGTTTTCCTGGCAATTCTCTTGAGGAACTTGATTGCGTCTTCCCCGACACCGCCCGTCGCTTCTATCGCTAACGGGATAATTTCCGTGTGGTGGTCCCTCAGGTGCCCGTATTTTGTCCGCTTCATCTTCTCCCCTTCTGCCGCGATGGTGAGGGCCAGTCTGTCTGCCGTGAGCGGGTATGGCATTGTCACATCGACGTCGTTGGGCCCTTTGCTACAAGGTCCATTACTGGCCTCGTCTCTCCTTCGCATCACGGGTCTACGAAAACCTCTCTCTCCACTGGCATTTGACTCATGCGGATGTAGTTCTCCAGTGCCACTGCTATCCCGTCATGACGGTGAAATCTTGCGTGGCGCTCCCTTCTTGCCCGCACCCTAGTGCGTGGTGAAGCAGCTCGTCGATCGGTCCTTCTCTGCAGCATTCACCGGATGACCCCGTAAACAAGTTAGTTTGGGGGAGCCCTAGGCGTAGGCGCAGTGCTACCATCTACTCGACGTCGGTTAGTGTAAATCCTTTCCTTGGTGCTGCGTATAGCCATGCTGCTGCTCCGTCCACTTGGCATGCTGTCAGTAACGCTTTCTGCTGTGGGCTCAGCGTCCCTTCGTAGCTACTCTCTGCAACATCTTGCCCAGTGGTTTTGTAGCTTCGGTTTGTTCCAGTAGCATTCGTAATTCGCAGCCGGGAGTCCGATCGCTTCCTGTAGCGCGTCCTCACTCTCCGCCAGCCATGGCGACGGCTTCTTACGATATTGTGCGAGTGGGTCCTGCTCGTCTCCAGCCACTTGTTGGATCGTTTTTGACGCTTGACGCGTCGATCACCCCGGCGATATGCGATGCTTCTGCTGCGTGGTCTGGGATGACTATCCCCAGTCCTCCTGTTTCCGAGGGCAGCTTGGCTCGTGTAACGGTGTGGGCGGGGAGCTTCCCAGTGGCCTTTTGCTAACCTCCGGGTCGAGGGTGCGGAGCCAGTAGTTGGGTTGTCTTCAGATTGAGTTGGTCAATAGTCTAATCGTGGCCTGCAGTTCTAGTCCTGCTCTCCATGTTTGGGGTTATCAAGTGTGTTTTTTTTCCGTACATAGTCTTCCTGAAATTGTTCATACCCGTGGTACGGGACTCCCAGGATTACAACACCTGTGCCGTCCAATGGTCGTCCTATGTTTTGCGGTGAGATGATAGGGCTCCATTCGTCTTCGTGTATGTCTAAGTCGTCTGCGACCAGGACCTGCGTCTTCTCCCTGCTGGTTTTCCGTTTGATTAGCTGCAGTTCTTCCTGAAGCAGGTTGAATGCTGCCCGTGCTTTCGCCGGCACTCCCTGAATGACTGTGTCGTCTAGTAATGCCGTGATGGTGCACGCCGGGTATGCCTCCGCTGCCTTCATGAGCGGATCCTTTAGGCATAGGGCGAGCCACAGGGGTACCATCGGGACCCCTGGCTTGAATCCTGGATGAGTCGTTCGGTTCGGTCCGTCCCCGTATGACCATAGCGCGTATGCCAGGAGGCTTGGCACATATTCTTTCACCTTCTCCAGGAACTAAGAGCGGAATGCCGTGTTGTACGCGTTCGATAGGTCCATCGAGATCGTTGCTGGAAATGGCTCTGCTGCGACGAAGAACCCCATTCCCGCTTCTCACTCACTCCCGCGGAACCTGCACTACAGGTTCAACTGGCATTGAGAATGTGAGGTGGCAGCTACATGCATGATGCATTAACATTGTTGATTCAATTACATTGTCATCTGCCTCCAAAGCCGGGTAGAGTTGAGGTACTTGTACAGCGACCCTCTCCGGTATTCGTGGTATCCTACACAGAGGAAGCGTGTAGTGTATTCATCCAAGCTACGTAGTGTTCTTCGGGTGTACTTCACTGAATATCGAAGATGCCTTCACCGCAGTATCGCAATCATCTTCCTCAGCTAAAGGGTAACTTTTTTATGGCAGACGGTGGAATCGAAACTACACTGCTGTTTCTCTACAAGCTCGATCTTCCGTATTTTGCTGCGTTTCATTTATTGGGAACCGAGGAAGGACAGGAGGCACTGCGTAGGTACTTTCGAACCTACGCTCAGCTGGCGCAGAAGTTTGGTACGGGGTTGGTTCTGGAAACTCCGACGTGGCGAGCTAGCCGAGACTACGGCCGCAAGCTTGGATACACGGAAGCTTCACTTGCCGACGCCAATAAGCAAGCTGTAGATCTGGTCGAGCAAGTTCGCAGCGAATGCGAGGAGGGGTGCCCAATTGTCGTTAGTGGCTGTATTGGCCCACGGGGAGATGGGTACGCTCCTGGGGAGGAAATGTCGATCGCTCAGGCAAAAGAATACCATCAGCTGCAAGTGGAGGCATTCTCAGATTCTGCAGCCGATGTTGTATGTGCAATGACGATGAACTACGTTAACGAGGCCGTGGGGATAGTACAAGCAGCAAAGCAGATGGAAGTCCCTGTGGTGATCTCGTTTACTGTAGAGACAGACGGCAAACTTCCAACGGGCGCGACCTTGGGAGATGCAATCAAGCAGGTCGATGAAGCAACAGACGGTTACACGAGCTATTTTATGATCAATTGTGCACATCCTACCCATTTTGATCATTCTATCGTCGGAAACGAACAGTGGGGGAGACGCATATGTGGCTTACGAGCCAATGCATCAAAAATGACTCACGAGGAACTTGATGAAGCTTCAGAACTGGACGTTGGGGACCCGGAAGAACTTGGGAGGGACTATGCCAGGCTGCGCCAAGATAAGCTGAAGTGTATGAACGTGATGGGAGGCTGCTGCGGGACCGACGAACGTCATATAGACCAAATAGCGAGATCATGTTTATCACTTTTCAACTAAAATCGGCAATTCACACCTTCTTCGCTACCCTAAAAGAGTTCATCGAGGAATGTATTGTTGCGCTTGCTACTTGATAATAGTGGGCTTTCACGACTAAACGCCACTACCACTGCACTACGTAAGATAACTCAAAAGGAACCCGTGGCATGGTGGCACCTACGTATGTATCTGAACGTTCGTACAACAATCTTGTAGGTATGAGGACTACTAGGCAGATTCGCATACATTGATCCCAGAAGTTCCACCACACTACGCCGTGAACTGCTATGTAATTCTCTTAACCTACAATGCGGGGAAAAGATGTGCTACTGTATTACAGCAGGCTTGCCAATGCAATTGGCGACCTTGGATTTTCACGAAATCATAGGTTTTATCGAAAGGAAGAGACTCAATGAAACCATGAGGGATTTCAGCAGATCGGTAGCACTCCTGAAATGATGTCTGTGGCGTTGGCGCCGCGTTGCCAACTTGTTGGTTGTCTGGGTTGCGGAAAATCGAAGTTTTGCCTTGTTTCATGTGTAGGAAGGCAAATTGGGTTGTTGACAACACAGTGTCCGTTCAATATTTGGTTTTTCTTCTCGATCCGTCTGGTAGAGGAAAACAACAGAGTATTATCGCATTAAGCTTGCGAGTGAGAATATTCCTGCGGCTGGAGCTGGAAACGCGTCCCTCAACGCTGGAAAATTCGCCGGAAGCCATAATGTCGAAAAGCTTTATGAAGTCTTGCCCTGTTCCAGTGGCGTCCATGTCAAAGGCGAACCGAGCTGCCTACCAAGGATTGGACCTCTTAAACCAGGGAAAGTACGAAGTAGCAGCCAAATTCCTCCAATTGGCCATTCAACTGGACCCGAAAAATGAGTGCACCTATCATGCCCTTGGGGTAGCGCTAAAGAGCATGAACAGACTGCCAGAAGCCCTTGCTAGTTTTGATAAAGCGTGTTCGATTGACCCCGAAGCAGAAGTGGTGCATGACGCATACAAGCAAAAGGGTGTTGTACTAATCTCGTTGGAGAGACCGGCAGAAGCGTTTACCTGTTTCGTCGCGGCCATTCGGAAAGATTTGACGGACGCCGACGCGTTTTCACGAGCTGGCAGCGCCCTTCAGTCACTCGGGAGACATTCAGAAGCCGTGGAATACTACACTGCTTGCATTGAGTTGGAACCCGATAAGCCCTTCCCGTATGTGAATCGCGGTATTTCGTATGCCACGATAAAGCAGTACGAGCAAGCCGTAGCTTCGTTCAGAAAGGCCGCGGAAATCGATCCTACTGATTCCGAGGTATATCATAATCAAGGACAGGCGTTTAGAGACTGGGGGAAGCTTGAAGACGCCCTAGCAGCCTTCACTAAAGCCACCGAGCTCAATCGCGGTTGGCCAAACCCGCATATGGACAAAGCGATAACATTAGCCCTTCTCGGAAGGACCGAGGAGTGTTTGAACTTTTACAATAAAATCTATCGTCGCTTTCCGGAATTTGTCAAACAGTACATTGCTATGGTGTATTCGGGAGAAAGACTGCAGCCCGTTGTGGACGGCAAAGAGACTTGGCAGAAGGCTGTTGAGACCAATCCCAGAAACAGGGATGCCTATCTGCAGCTAGGATTGCACAACGTGTACTTGAATAAACACAAAGCGGCTAAGGAATACTACACTAAAGCGATGGCATTGAAACCGAAGTAACTTCCGCTCATGGGCAGGCAGGTACAGTTGCTCATTGGGTCATACCGAGGGGCCACTTCCCTAGAATCAGCACATTCGGAATCTGAAAAACTTAGTGAATAAGGCAAGACGCATTCTATAACGTATTGTAGATCTTTTATTACAACGGCACAAACCGTACCGTTATCAGCAACGAACAGTACGTCCAGGTAACGAAAGCATGACCTTCGACTGTCGTTTTACGGTTCACCCCTGATCATGTCGCCTGTCTGTTCTCCCAAGTGCTAGGCAAAAGCCACTAGCAGCATCAAATTTGGCATTTCTTCTTTAAATCCCGACGACGCAGGATAGACAGACGGTCATAGAGTACACGCAGTCTCCACAATCTGTTGTAACTGAAACAAAGCCTCTAAATAGCTAAATGGCATGTGCTCCTGTACGGCACAAGTCCGCACAATCAATTCGGGAAAATCGTTCTCAGATGGCTCCGCCAACCACGCGAATCGGTAGTTGCTAGTGTTCCCCAGGAACTTCGTAACATCTCGGCCAAGTGATAGGCCTTCATCGGTATTAACGGTGCTGCAGCTAGCATTTTCTACATATGGAAAACTCTTCGTCGCATTCGTTGTTTCCCTAGGTGGTAAACGCTCTTGTCCAGAAGGCTCAGCAGCTTGATCCGCAGTGCCAGCTTGAGGAGCCGAGTTTCGCCTTGTGGACGTAGATCGAAACCATGTAGAGATATGGTCCAATGTACGATGTATGTGTTCTTTGTGTTTTTCCCAGTGCAAACTGTACTTGTTACTTGAACACAGCGCGGCATTTTGTTCTAACTCCGCATCGGTTGTTTGTTGAGAGGTCGTTTCTTCGTCGTCTGCTTCATCGCTGATTCCATGCAAAGGGTCCGACAATTTCAGGTATATCTTGGAGCCTGGAATTTGCAGAGGAGTTAAGCTGCTTCCAGGTTGACCGGCACTACCGCGATCAGGGTCTACTTCACTTAAACACTGGTCCATTTCTTCCAGTACCGAAGTCGTAATTACTCGATCAAATCTGCTCCAAGGGGCGGTTTCGCCGTCAGATTGGGCACTCTCCCTTAGCGGTTGATCACACAGAAAACTGAGTAACTTAACTAAATCACGGACACTGCGAAGTGACATCCTTGGAACACAGTCTTCTCCATTGATGAATACGAACGTATTCTCAACAGCGTCAGCTGGGTATTTGGAAGCAGGTGCCATCACCGGCGGTGGCCCATAGGCGTAACAGGTCACTTCTACTCCATAGAGGGGAACATCTCGGGCATGCTCACTACCCAGTGCCGAGGTGTGAAGGCTTCGAAAGTGATAGATAAGGGCGCAAAGCAGAATAGCAACACCGCCTCCAAGACTATGCCCACATAGCACTAATTTGTAGCCCTGGAATTTGCTTAACCACTTGTGTAGACATAAGCCTTCCGAAGAAAACATTGAAGCATATAGCGCGTGGGCAGACACAGCAAATCCTTCATGTGCTTCGCTTCCGTCAATGAACCCTTTGTTTCGGGAAACAGCGTCAGTTAACGCGTCTGCAGCAGTGGCCGTTCCTCGGATGCTAAGCACTATGGCTTTGTGAGAGTGGTCAACAACAAGCCAGTGCTTAGGAAGACCGTAGGTCGGATGCTCTTTGGATTCAAACAAGATATCCTCATGTTTTATCCCTGTAAGACGACTAAAGAAGTCCTTGTCCGTACCCATGGCGTTGCCTAAAACATTCTTGAAGCGTGTCCACTCGTGCTTTTGAAGTGTTGAACGAAAAACACGGGAAAACAGTGCCCCTCTCCACCCATACGAAGCCACTGCAAAGTGAGCAAAGTGGTGTAAATCGCGTGTGCGTTGGAGCAGCTCACCGCGTTTACCATTCTGCGCGTGGTGTAAGTCAAAGAAAAGCTTAAAAAAACACGGATAGGCACTATATTTTCTCTATACTCATACATACCAGATTGACGCCAAGCAGTATAGACTCATCCGGTTCAAATTTATCATTATGTTGGTGTAAGCGTCGAAGACTCGTTAAGACGTCGAGACGTGACTTATCACCGGCCTCTTGCTCCAGCATGGGTAGCAATTCCGAAGTGAGTATTGAAAGAGCATCATATTGCCGTGCACCCAGGATCACTGTTTTCACCGATTCACTCATTCTTTGTCCCAAAGACGAGACCTTATCCCCAATGTGTCGAAAGAACTCGTGAGTTTGTCGCCATGGCAATTCCGGTCTCAGTAGTGTTGATTGCCCGGAAGACAGCATTTCGCGCCCCGTCTCAGTTGCACAATCCTCCCCTTCTTCTCTGTGTACGTGCACATAGCTGTGCTCCAATATATCATCATGTTCCTCCTCTTCTTCGCCAGGTACGTTCACCACCGCCGCCGAACAAGAGGGGGCGTTAACTTGTTGCTCCTCCTCAGAAAGAGCACCCGCGCTCTCGGCAGCACTATCGCCTCCTCCTATTCCTTCTTCTGCTCCTGTATGGGTCGTATTTTGGCTATTTAAGGCAGAGAACCAGGAGCTCAAAGAGTTCCCAGAAGGCAACATGTCCCCCAGAGACAGACACTCAAGCAGACAGGTAAGCCAAGGCACCCTCTATTACATCTCTTTCACGTTCTAGCACATATTTTGGGTCAAAACTAGCCAAATGTACCACATATTCAATGCTAATGGACGTATATGCTACCCGAACTCCAACTTCAACTTCAAGAGACTCCATGCAGCAAGCGCGTATGAAGGTCCATACTACATGAATGAGTGGATTAACTCTGAATTTGTATGTTTTGAGCAGAGTAGTATACGCTTTGATTCCATTTGGTTCCGACGAAATAAACAAAATACAAGCACCCAACGCAAGCAAGCCATGGAGATGTCCTCCTCCCCCTCCCCCCATATATATAATGATGATGCACGGTCCAGTCGGAGGAGTAGACACGACGACAAAGACAGGAGGAGTAGGCGTCATCGACGCTCCGAGGACAATGGTCGAAGGAGGAGGTCAAGAAGTAATAGCAGCACAGAAAGCTGGGGAGGCCCCAATCCCTATGAGAGGTCCATACAGGACAACAATGGCCATTATGAGGACTCTTACAACAACGATAGAGGGCGTGAGACGGCAGAATACGACAACAACGGTAGTTATCACAAGGCTAATGGCGGGGGAGCATGGAAACCTCGACGCGTGCCGCGACGGAATGAACCTGGAGCTGATGACTTCTTTCGGAAGCGCGTCGAGGAGCGAGAAAAACTACCTATCCCCAACATTTGGGCTCGATCCCCTTCTCCCAAACGAACCAAAAAGTCAAAATCAGAGCAGAAGCGCACGTCGGCTGAACCGCAAGAAGCCCCCGAGAAGCACGAACAAAACGAGCAATCCGTCCCGGCGGCTGATAAGACAAGCGAAACAGACAGGGAAGGAAACGAACAGGCAGCGGGAGAAGGCGAACCCGATACCGATAGAAAGAAGGGGAAGGATAAGGACGACGATGCAGACAATGATAATGCCTCTGTCTCCTCGTCCTCTTCAGATTCCAGTGAAGCAAGCGATAAAAAGCGGAAGAAGCGCAAATCGAGTAGGAAAAAATCGCGGTCCTCAAGAAAACGATCTAGATCCAGGTCGAAATCCAAAAAATCTAAAAAGAGCAAGAAAGAACGAAAACATTCGCGGTCGAAAAAGAGGAAACGAACTTCAAAAAAGTCTGACAATGCTTCTGAGGAAGGTGACGAGGAAAAAGAAACCCCCGCTGCCAGCGCCACTGCCGCGACAGGCACCAACGCTCCTACTGTCGTTTCTCAAAGCGCTACTGAATCGTCTACTGAGGCGCAGGTAACGAATGTGACGGAGAAACCAGCTAGCGAGTCGGCCAACAATGATGAGGATGAGGAGAGTGATGAAGATGATGTAATCGGTCCCAAGCTCAGCAGTGCACAACTGGGGTCTGCCAAATCCGGTGGTGGTTATGGTGGAGCATTGCGACCTGGTGAAGGTGCCGCCATTGCCAGCTATGTGCAACAAAACAAGCGGATTCCACGTCGTGGTGAAGTTGGATGGACCGGCGAAGAGATAGAAGAATTAGAGAATATGGGATATGTGATGAGTGGTTCTCGACATAAGCGTATGAATGAAGTGCGTCTCCGAAAGGAGAATCAAGTGTACTCTGCTGAGGAGAAATCCGCATTGGCACTGTTCAACTATGAGGAAAAGCAACAACGGGAGAATCAACTGATGTCTGAGTTTCGAAAAATGCTTGCTCAACGCGATATGGGGCCTGATGCAGGCCAAGGTAACGAGGAAAGTAACAACCAGTCTGGGGACACTGGAGAGAGCAGTGCTGCTTAACTGAAGGTGGATGATGGTTAATTTTTCACGGAGCCGTTTCCTGGAGGTTTCGGCAGGATGGTTGCGTGGACGGATAAAGCGTTGTGCTACCTATGATGCGAGAGCGGCAAATACTACAGCTTCATGGACAGCCTCAAAATGATTTCCATGTAACAAGAAAATCGCAATGAGAAATAGGATAAAGGAAAAACTACTTGTCCTAGCGTATATTTCGTTAGGACGAGAGTTCGTTGAGATACTTCTCACTAGAACCCCCAAAATGTGTTATATGCCGCTGCCAGCGATGATTACCGGGTTCACATGTTAAGGTAGCATGTACTGTCTCTTATAAACAACGCATGCTTAGGTTCTTGGCTTCTCCTTCTTTTCCTTATATAACGCTAATAGAGAAACTCCAGAAACCTTGACGACTTTAAACCGTACACCGGGAATATCACCAACGGAGTGACCAGCACGTCCGAAACCAGCAATGAGGACTTCATCGTTCTCGTCTACGTAGTTCAAACAACCGTCTCGCGGTACAAAAGCGGCAATTTTCTTTCCGTTCTTGATCAATTGTACACGGACACTCTTACGGATAGCCGAGTTAGGCTGCTTCGCTTCAATCCCTATCTTCTCGAGAACGATTCCACGGGCCATAGAAGCACCTCCGAGAGCGTTGGCTTTCATGGCGGTGATACTGTGACTCTTTTTGTATGCCTGTAGAGCAAAGAGCAGCATAGTCATAGCGATGCGTCCAAGTGTTGTATCTACCATCGAGACATACTTTCTGAGCCCATCGTTGTTCACGGCGATGGTCGCGCAGTTTGCGCGCCGCGTTCATCCCAGCGGGCTTCCTGTATTTCACAGTAAGTAGGCAACATCAGTGTCTAGAGGGCCCCCAAATATCAATTATAATGGAGTACAGTGCACGTACCCACGCGACATCTTTGCTTAGTGTGTTGTCCGGTTCTTTCGAAATTCTGCATTAACACATCCAAAGTGAGGAATAAGCTTTTCATTCAATATTTGCCCGACATTTCGCTCGGTTGGAGCTGATATCCGGCATTATACAAGAAGATAACCTTGAACTACAGTCCCATGTCCGTGCCGTACTACATCCCCCTCTGGACAAGGGACTGACTCTACCCTGACCCTTTTTGTGGCTCCCACAGCCACCCCCTAGGGGGAGGGGAGGGTGTAGTCATGCCTTCCCCACTTTGCAACATTACATTCCACAACGGAATATAGCGAAAATCGTTGAAATGACGACCAAGGAAGACATCCACATGTTTTCAGGGCAGAAATGTGTTGATACACAGTCGAAAAGCGCCCGGAGCGACGAGCCTGGGTCCGAGGGTCTTTGGGGAGGGCTATGCACAGCTTGAGGCATACTTACAAACTCAAACACAAAGAGAGAGATCGTCCTGTCTCTTGGTATCGTCTGCTCTGTCTCTATGACAAGTATAGCAGCGGCATATGCAGTGAATGAGCCGTACAATAATACCTCCTGGAGACCGGACAATCTTTTCGCACACTTTTGAGGAGGGTTTGGAAGAGGATCACTTTATCCGGTTAAATATGATTGCGAGGCGTAGTCTCCATTCAAGATAGTCTATCTACAAGAAGAGAAGAAGTGGTTAAAGACGATTGCGACCCGCAGTCTCCGGAACATTAGTGAATACCAGCGTACACCGTAGTGTAAGTGATCTTCCTGAGCCACCCTTTTTGTTCTCTTGGACCAGCCCTTTGGCAGCCTCCCTGGCCTTTGGACGGTCTTTATCCTCTCTATTCAGAAGATGAGTAACATATTGTGGTCTTCCGGCTGGGAGATGAAGAGCTGATGAGCCTAAAGATTGACACTGTGGGAATGGGAAACGTGGGGATGAGCCCTGAGGCATGGGATTGGAGATGAGCTGACACCCCCACTCCCACATGATATGAGATGTGTATATTCATTGCCATTTAGCAAACGATTTTATGTTAGTTTATTGATTACTTATCTTGCACATTTGCAGTTGTGGCTTTTTTGATCTATCTACCTCCTCCCGCAAGTTCAAGATGCCAGTAAGCGAGAAGAAGCGTCAGTATGGGCAGCGCCTCATTGAATTGGTCGAGCAACATGAAAATATCTTGATTGCTCAAGCCGATAATGTGGCCTCCCTGCAAATGCAACAAGTCCGTAACGACCTGAGAGGGCGTGCTACTATCATGATGGGAAAGAACGTAAGTGACATACGCAGTCTATGGGGTTGTTTTCGTACGTGTATAAATCAATGGATATGTAAACGAATCACAGACAACCATCCGTAAAGTGTTGCGTGACTTCTTGAGAGACAACCCTGGCCATCCCGTCGAAAATCTCCTCCCAGAAGTCCAAGGAAACATTGGATTTGTGTTCACCAATGAGGATCCTTCCCAAATCCGTGAGGTTGTGAGCGCTAACAAGGTAGGTAAAATCTTTCGCTGTTTGGTTGTATTTTACTGATTTTATAGATGGGTCTATTTGCATTGGTTTTCGTGTACAGGCACCTGCTCCCGCTCGTGTCGGTGCTTACGCTCCTAAGGATGTATTTGTGGAACCTGGTGGAACTGGGTGTGACCCCGGTCAGACTTCTTGGTTTCAGGCCTTGGATATCCCCACCAAGATTAACAAGGGTCAAATTGAGATGGTGTCCCGCGTTCACTTGATTCGTGAAGGAGACCGCGTGACCGCTTCTCAAGCCGCTCTTTTGGAGAAATTGGGTATCAAACCGTTCACTTATGGGTTCAAGGTTCGCACAATCTACCAAAGCGGTGACGTCTTTGATGCTGCTTGCTTGGATGTGACTGAGGATGACGTGATGAAGAAATTGAGCACCGCTGGGAGCGTCCTTGCTGCAATTGGTATGGAGATCGGTTATCCCACAATGGCATCTATGCCTCATTCCCTCAACAAGGCGTTCAAAGCACTCTTGGCTATTGGTATGGAGACGGATTACAAGTTTGACAAGGTCAAAGAGTTCGAGGACTTCCTTAACGATCCCTCCAACTTTGTTGCTGCTGCCCCCGCTGCTGGTGGAGGTGCAGCCGCTGGTGGTGCTGCTGCCGCTGAAGAAGAAGAGGAAGAATCATCTGACGACGCTGGCGGAGCTGGTGGGCTCTTTGATGACAGCGACAGTGATTAAGCTGTGGCATATGGTAGACTACACCAAGACTCCTCGCAATCTGTAGAGTACGGCAAGAATCCACATTCTTATCATCTATTTCACTCACTACATGTATTGCGGTGTATCTTGTTCGTTTGCACATTGATGTCATACGCTTTTGTGTATGTGTGTGTGTGAGCAAGGACGCGGATCTGCTACCGCGTCATGGAGTTCGTAGGTTGAAGTTAGGGACATCTTCTCTTCTGTACAAGCTGCAATATCGATATTAGGTGTACAATGCCCCTTACCGAATGTATTGATATTGATTCCAGTTGTTACCCAACGCTCCTCCTAAGAATGCAGATGGTATAATAGGGGAAAACGCGAATAACTTTTCGGCTTCACAAGACAGGAAGAGCTGAAGTTTTTCGTGCTTGTATATAGAATACAGAGAGCCCCGTACAAACACGGACAACGATGAGCCGTGTAGAGAAGACGGCCGTGCATGCTGCCAACATGGCAGGTGGGCCAAAAAACATTGAGGAAATACGGTTCAGGTAAGATCTTGTACCTTCTCCCCAAAGAGGAGAGATCGAGCTCATTGTAATATGGTGTGTGTGTGTGTGTGCGTGTGCAGTACGCTTTGTGGCCGTCTCGATCGTGCCATGGATATTAAGCCCCCCAAGTACGTTTACTTTGCGAGCGTCGGACACCTCTATTATGAAAGTATGATGGCACGGAAGTGTGCAGTCGACCGGCATTTTTCTTAGATTTGAAACTGCGGGAATTATTTTTGGTCAGTCAAATTTAGCTTTGCGGTAGTTATTCCTCCCTCACTTTTAAGTTCTCTGCTTCATGTTGGTCCAGCAAGGTCAATCGATTTTCCCCTACTTGAGACTACTACTTCCGGCTCAGGACTTGGAACGAAGAAATTACGGCATGCAGGAGAAGACAATTGGGAAGTGAGTAATCCAAGCAACAGAAACTAAGAAAAATAAATGGTCAAGCTAAATCTACGAGTGCGACACTGTTCATTTCAGACTCTATATTGAAGCTGTGGGATTATCAACTGCAAACTCAAAGGCAAAGAGTGTACTACAGTATCGTGATCCTAACAAGCAGACGGGATCGGCTACCGGAGCAACGGCAGGGGATTTCGCCACTGTTCTTGAACGAGAGATTTTACAAGGATATTGTCCTTCGAAATATAGCAACTGGACGATTGAGGATGTAAACGAATGGCTTGACAACCTCTCTAACGCTGCAGACAACTCTGACAAGAAAAAGGAGCTTATCAAGCAGGCTATTTTCAATTTGAACGCTCGAGAGAATAAATGGCTAGTTCGAATCATCCTCAAGGATCTGAAAATTGGGCTGCGTCATGAAAAAGTGCGTGTTCACTCCCATGTGATGGTGCACTGCTTGTGAACAGGATCGTTGCTTTACCGTCTTAGTGCAGCTGCTGTCATTCCTTCATCCCGATGCTCCTGAAGTTTACAACAATAATCCCAACCTACGTGAACTAGTGGAGGACGAAGAGATTCGTAATTCGAAAAAACGCATATTCTCCTCGATATCGTTGGGTAAGCCGTTTTACCCCATGCTTTGCAAGCGCCAGGATCTCGATCCTGCTTCTAAAACCTCCCAACTCTTTCGCGATAAGACTGGTTTGCTGCAAAAGTTCCGTGTAGAAGACAAACTGGATGGTGAAAGAGTGGTAGCGCACAAGCAAGGTGACAACGTTTTGATGTTTTCCCGCAATTGCAACTCTCTAATTGACTATGCTAATGTGTTCCAGAAAGAGTTCAGTGAGTGTGTTTTAGCTGAGGATGTCATTCTCGATGGAGAGATGATGGCATGGGACTCTGATATGGGATGCTTCCTTCCGTTTGGTCAGAATAGAACTGTTGTGTTAGAGCAGCAGGAGATGGGTGATAGTGCTCATAAATGGATGTGTTACAAGGTATTTGATATACTTTGGGCGAATAATGTGAAAGTTGAAACAGACGATGAGCAGGTACCAGAGGGTGATATGACGGGACAGTCTCTTGAATACCGTAAGCAGTGGCTCCATCGGTTGATTATTGATAAGCCGCTGAAAATTGAGAGGATGGAAGGAAACCTTGTGGCAACGGAGATCCAAAGCGAACAGGAGGAGGCTGTGGTGAAATACTTCGAAGACTCCATCAACCGACAGGCTGAGGGAATCGTTGTGAAACAATGTAATTCCACTTATACTCCAGGGGATAGGAAGGGTAGCTGGGTCAAAGTAAAACCTGAATACATGGAGGGCGCTGCAGATACGCTAGATGTGGTGATTGTAGGAGGATACTATGCGGAGGGTGCTCGCCGTTCAGGGATTTCCCACTTTCTTGTGGCTGTCGCCGACCCTTCAGGTGGATTCGAAGCTGAGGAAGAGTACGAAGCTCCTTCTAGTTCCGCCGTAAATCCTCAAGACGGACGTACGCGATTGCCGAAGAAGTGGCGTGTCCTGTGTAAAGTAGGTAGTGGATACAATAGAGAGGAACTCCTCGAAATTCAGGAGCGATTACGAGACTTTTGGAAAAAGTATGTGTCAATCAACTATATTGTGCGTAATTCATCGACGATAACATTAACAACTGACATTTTGTCGCAGGGTACCTCGTCGAGATAGTACAGCCAATAGGGACATTCAGATGCCTGAGTTTTTATGCGGCTGGAGTCCCCGGACCGCCGAAGAAGTACCTGATGTAGTCGTCGAACCCAAGAATAGTATTGTATTAGAACTTGTAGGAGCTGAGTTAGTTCCTAGTACAGATATGAACAGTGGTTACTATCTTCGCTTTCCCCGTGTGCTTCGCCGGAGAGACGACAAGGTTTGTGGTTAACCTGCTGCTACGATTTCTCTGCCTTTTTATTTACCCAGTATCCACTGTCGCAGCTCGTTTCCGAAGCTGATACGGTTGCTGAATTAAGGAAGATATGGCAGCAAAAAGGTGGTAAAATGTCCAAGACGCAGGAAGATGGTTCGTATAAATTGTTGAAACGTCGTAAGGCGACAGGGGCTGCCGCCACCAAGAAGCAGAAAAGTGGCCAAGAAGTGGCTGATCGGTTTGGGGTTCCCACAGCAACTGGCGAGGTTTCTTTGAACATTCTAGACGGAAAAGGTGTATACTCGATACCATTGAATACCAAAGAGATACGGTCGCTTCCGGAGGAAATTCGTTCCCAGTCAAAGATTGATACCTTAATCGAGGAGCTAGGCGGCAAGGTACGAAAAGCATTTTCGGGAACCGATACGGAACTGGCCATTGCTGCAAGTAGGCAAAATATTGCTCTTCGGAATTTAATCAAGTATATGGAAAAGTGTAATGTCGACATTGATGTTTTGAGTCCTCAATGGCTGCTTGATTGCTACAAGGCTGGAAAACTTGTGCCCGTCGAAAAGTCTCATGCGATTGTGGCATCTAAAGCAACGAAGGAGGCAATGAAATTTGTCACTGATCAATATGGAGATCACTTTACTCGGGAAGTGGGAGTGGACGACATGAAACAAATTCTAAATGCCGTACCAGACGATCTTGACGCATCTGTTGATAGTTGTGACGAGTTGAACCCCTTATTCGAAGAAGAGCCTTTCTTTCGCATGCGATTCTCTGGAATTTGTGCTTACTTTGGTGGAATGGAGTGGCGTTCGGAGGACGCTGGTATGAACTCTTTGGTTATGGCTAACCTCCTCTATCGTCTCCAAGGAGGTTGTACCGCGGAGGAATTGGACGACAACGTGACCCACGTCTTTGTGGACGAGAGCGTCACAGATCTGGAGGAAGTATCCAACTGGCCTCTTCCAGATGGGTGCACTGTACTCCAATCCCAGTGGGTGCACGATAGTTACCAATCGGGCAGTGTACTCGAGACGAGTCCTTACAGATTACTTTGAGTTCAAACTGCTTGTCTTTGGATAAGCCGAAGTGGTTGAATAGGGAACTGGCCATCTTGTTTTGGCTCAATGCGAGACTGCCTTGCAGCGTGGCCTCGTCAGCACTGCAAGCAGCTGCCTCGCTGAAGGGGGGTAGCCTCAGTTAGTTTGAAACTTCCGACCATACATACCACATGGCCACCCATAGAAACAGTATACAGCTTCTTGTTATCTTTTATGTGTATCATGTGTGAATGCAGAACCCAATAGAAGTAGTTTGCATGAACCAAGTGTAGAAGTTTTGTGTTTGGACAGTGGACTGTCAGTGGACTGTCAGTGGTACTTGTGGAACCACACCATTCGTCTTCCGTGAGTCGAGAGAACGAGAGGGTTTGGTCGAAAACTTGAGAAAACCCATACCCCCGTACTTGTTGCTGTTGTTCAATATATATGTATATGTAACTACAGTATGTATGCATGTGTCTTGAGAGCTCAATCAATACATGATGATGAGCAGTACCAATAATAACACCTGCGAGGAGGAAGGCGCTGAAAGCGCCATTCCTGCTAAATTGCGACAGAGGCATAAAATGGAAGAAAAAGTACGTCCTTTCCTCCCAAATAGCTCCACATGGATATATGCTAGTTTATTTACTTGGGTTTTATTCCAGTTCTTGCAAACGCGCATTAAGCAAGTAAAGCGCAACAAGAAGCTGTCCCCGGCGTCCATGGAGCAGCAGATCAAGGACATGACGGAGGAATTACGGCAGAAACACGCCAAGGAGATACAAGAAGCCAAGGAGCAGCAAGAAGAAGAAGAAGAGGAGGAGCAGCAGCAAGAGGAAGAAAAGGGGGAGGAAGAGGATGGACTGGCGGGTATCCCCTTGGAAGTCATTTATCCACCGACAAGTGACCCTGCAGATGATGGGCATGCAACAGGAGGAGGTACATGTAATGGAGAGGGGGCTGGCAATCATGGTGATGGTGGACGCACAAAAACAGATGATGCCGTACAGGGGCGGGGGAAGAAGAAGACTCGTGCTCAGAAACGCCGGGAGAAAAAGGAGCAGGAACGGGAAGAATTGAGACGATTAGCCCAGAATATGGACAAGGGACCAGATATGCGATTATGTGAATTGGCCACGTTACGAGTGGCGCTGGAGGAATTAGACTTACAAGTTTCACCCGTGGCGGCAGATGGCAACTGTCTTTTCCGTGCCGTGGCGGATCAGCTACAACAGCTCGAGTTGACCGACAAAGTGTCGATTCTTCGGACGAAAGCTCAAGGATCTCCACTCCGGCAGGCGAGCAGTAGTGGTGCTTCGCTTGAGACGCCACACTGTGTTTTACGGGTCGCCTCAGCAGACTATATATCTCGAAACCAAGAAACGTTTGAACCATTTCTCTTGTTTGGTTCCGCCGAAACTGGAGATGGACTTGATTTCCATGACTATTGCATGCAAATCGCAGACACTTCAGGAAAGAAGTGGGGAGGACAACCTGAAATTGTCGCACTCTCTCACATTCTCGCCTGCCCGATTGAAGTGTGGAGAGCGAGCGAACAGACAATCAATAATGTTGCTTCGAAATGCACAGAAGACCAAGAATTTGACGAGATACTCCAAAGAGCTAGAGGGAGCAGTGTGTCTGCTAGGGATGTTTCAAAAGACTGTTTCGGAGAAGACGAGGGTGGGCCTCTATTGAGGATTAGTTTTCATACTCATTACTATGCTACAGGTGATCACTACAATAGCATTCGGCCTAAAGTTCAGTAACGAGATTCTTCATGAGATCTATGGAACAAACTCTACCGCCACATCACCACCGCCGGTCCACCGGTGCTATTTGCACGTGGAAATTGTACTAGTATCGGGAGGATATAGAATTTGGTACACAGTATTCAGTTAACAATATTATTTTCTCCTCAGAAGTGTATCACTACTTCTCGTATTGACTCTTGCTTGATTGTGAATATCGCTGTTGTTCGCGCAAGAGTCCTTCTTGGGTTTGTTTCTCTTGGTCAATAGCATCTCTGAGAGAACGCAGTTCTTCCTGCAGTTCAACTACTTCCTCAGCAGCAGACTCGAGTTCCTCCGAAGCTGTTGGATTCAGTTCCAATAACACTCTTTGGTTATGCTTTGACACAGAAGATGATACATTTTTTTCCCAATCTCTCAGTTGCTCTAATCCGGGGATTTGGTTTGACAGATGTTCTGGAGACTGCCCTTCTTTCTTTGATTCTGTTTCCTCGGCTTTTGAATACTTATCTGGGTTGTTCAGATAGGTTCCCTGGTCAACAGTCTCTACAATTTGTTGAAGCGTTTGGTCAACAAAGTGGTGATACGTTGAAACACCGAGTGAGGAAGACGGCGACGCGACAAGTGTATATACCTCCGGTGCAACTGCAGGACCCTCTGTTAAACCATTCCCATCCTCGTTGGAAGTCGCATAAGAAGGCAAGGATACAATGGATGGAATCGAAGAGCTCCCTTCCCTAACATCAAGCGGGAAGATGACGTGGTCAGCATCCTTTTCGTGAGCCCATTGCCTCGCGGTGGCAAAATAACTAGACATTATGCTTCCTGAGCGTGCGTTGGTCTGATCCAAGTCAAGATCTCCTGTTTTCGACACGACACATAGAGGACACGTAACCAACTTATCACAATTCACTTCCGCACGAAATACCGCGAGGCAGTGACTACCGCTGTAATTCGGTCCGCTGTGAAGACTCTCATCCAGAGATGACAGTTCGTCGACGTGTTGGAATTGATAATCATACAACCAGCGCATTCGAATCGCATCCTCTGCATGAGTAAATAGTAACAATGGTACCTGGGTTTCGTCACTTGAAGAGGTCACTGGTAGTTGTCCGTACAGCAGAACATGAGTTAAAAGAGGCCTTGGCAGACACACGTAGAGCCTCACACGTAGGAATGAATTTCTGTTGCGACTGTTCCCAGGGAACAGAGCGGACCTGTTTTCCATGACGGAATGATACAGTTTCCAAGCTTTGACTATTCTATATACTTGATTCTGTTCGTCAGTAGCAGCGCTGGAGTTATGAACTGCCCACTTAATGGTTTTCCGACCCAGGAGCTTGCGAATCTGGGCTACGTCTTCTTCGTATGGTTCAGTATTTACCATCTGGCGGCGGATCTCAGATGGTATGAGTCTCCATAAAGATGAAGGAGAGGCGAGGCGAGAAACCCCGTCGGTTCGAGACTTGATTGATGAAAGCAACGACTGCGAAGGTGCCATGCCTTGTATGTGTGCGGCAGCATTTCCACCTTCGATGACAGCAGTGCTATCACCGAAGAAATGTGCAGAGAGTACCCGAAATTCAGGAGAGTGTTCCGAAAGAGCGGATGAAATCAAGGTGTTTGTCGCCGTACTGGGCGGTGATGAAGAAGAAACGCGGAATGCTGCAGGGATAGACCCGCTTGAAAGATGCGCAAGCAGAGCATTTTCTTCACGTTCGACAAATGACCGGGATTGAAGAGCGCGTATCACTTGAGTCTCCTGAAGCGAGGCTCGCTCTTCTCTCTGTGCGCACTGGGTCAGATACGAGCTTATTTTCTCTTCAATCGTATTCAAATCACCATGTAGTTCATCGTCGGCTCTCTTGAGTATTCCATTGACGTGCTCTGCTTCCTGCGAGACGAGATCCTCTCCATTCCTCACAACCTGTGCCAACGCTTCGAAAGATACAGCTAATTCTGAAGATAAATTTTGAGCCTCGCGAACATGTCTGGCCCTTCGAGCTCGTAACGATGCAAGTGCTTCCTCTTGTTCTCTAGTAACTGATTCGACTCTTTGTGCAAACTCTGTTGCGGCCACTAGCATTTCTCTCTCTGCAGCTTTCCTTGACTCAGGAGTTACCGGAAATCCATCAAGCTGGGAGAGAGCCGGTAATGCGACGGTCAGATAGTGTCGATACCCTTGTGTGTGTACAGCGGGACAATCTCCAAAATACACATCTGTGAGTGAGAAACTACGCAGCATTGGTAAATGCGACAACTTCTGGGCATCTCGCAAGTCTCGAATCGGGTTTCCTCCCAAAGCAAGCACTTGCAGATTGACCAAGTGTTCAATACCCGAGATCCTTGAAATTTCGTTGTCCTGCAACCACAGTTCTCTTAGGTCTCCTTGCGAGTGGAGTCCTTCTATTTGTTTGATCCGGTTAGATTGCAGCCATAGGCGTTGGAGTTTAGGACATCCCTCCAGGCCTGATATCCTCTTGATGTTATTTCGATGCAACAAGAGATCCCTTAAATTCGGCAAGTGAAGTGGAGGATATATCTCCGTAAGCTGCTTTTGCTCCGAAATGCATAATCTCAGAAGCGTATTGCTAACGGGAAACAGGTTACGCAGCGAGTTGAGACCAGTATCAATCACTGCAGTCATGTCATGTTACTCCTAATCAATTAGCGAAAGAGGAAGCGCCCCATACACACACTTACGTGTCAAACTTCGCAAAGATACACAGTGTTGCAAGGAATCAATCACTTGGATATCCGCAAATATGAGTTCCAGTTCCTGTATAGTCTCCGGTTTTTCAGCGCCCGTTGCTTGCAGCTGCACGGTATTGCAATGGACACATACAATATTGCTACAGCTGCAATCGTATCATATAGCACGCACAATCGTATCTAGCGTGAGCCTGTCTTCTGCCTCTGTGGCGCTCTCATCACGTCTTTGGCGAGAAGAGGGGTGCTGATTTGAATCCCTCGACGTCTGTTTTGCGCCGTGTACCTCATAACCTGCACTGGATTTGACAGGACTGCCACCTCCATGTGATCTTCCCACCTCATGGCTGATGATAGGCGTAGAGGCGATGGATGAAGGCGAATCTATGCCTTGTGAATGGCCCCGGGAGCTGCTTGTCTTCCTCGGACGACTCATTTTCGTCCAACCATGTCAAACGAAAACAAATAACCTAAATAAAATCTATCTGCATGCGTTGTTTCACTATTCTAACAGTACTGGTACTCTTTTATTTATCAAATAGATGCATGCACTCGAAAATGACCGGCCGAGTAAGAGGAACCCGATGAACAACGTTAAACAGCACGAAAAATAACCTGTAGGGATATAGGTAGGAACCAAGCTAGCGGAACTGGAGTTACTGGACGCCCCAGACGCGGAAACGCGTATCCAGCGTATTTGAGGGACTTCGCAATGTGCTAAATGCCTTTAAAGCATTGTAATACAGTAGGAACAACGTGGACGGTGGGATGAGATTGCACAAGAAGTAGCCAACGGATGAATACCGATACTGCGCACCATTTGCATCATACGAGCTGGGGAAACATTGTAAACGTTTAATGCTACATTTTATGACCGTTTCATAATATTAATTGCCCTTCGTGCTTTCCTTGGGGCCGTCACGTCGCACGTGACGTCGGGGCGTGTTTTCGGCGGCAGGCATTGTGAAAATCAACTAAATTACAATCCTCCTCAGTGTGATGGATTACTGTAAGTATTTACAGTAGGAATGCTATTATATAGAACAAACGGTGGGCAGCTGCGGATTCTTCTGGAAGTTGTGCCGCTAAGAGGATTCCTTCTGCTTGTACATGATCAAATGGCATAGATTGTTTATTCGTTGTAAACGCAAGTTTTGTCCTGCATCTTAATCTTATCCTTAATCGGATCTTTTGCAAGTTGAACTCGAAGTTTGTGAGCCATCATGCCGACATAGGTTCTCGATTGTGACGGATTCTTGAGGCTGCCTTTTGGGAACAGGGATGGGTTCCCAAGCCGTATCACTTTGAGTTAATGTTTTTGTATTGTGGTCAAATGATTATAAGCCATAATGTAATGAATTGAGGGCAATGGAGTCCCTCTGCGAATTGTTTCTCTCGAATTCTCGTTCTTCTCACAGAATCTCCATGTACATTTCACGTGCTCATCCACATGACGGTGCCAAAATCCGATAAAGATTTCATCGTTGCTGCAGAAGAATGACTATGTTTGGTATGTCGATTGGAATAAGTCGCCATATAAGACTTGGAAGAATAAGAAGACTTCTCCTTTGTTCCTGGGTGCCCCCCCACTCCAAACATTACACGAATTAAGTACTAACGGTAGGAATGCTACCCTTCTCCACAAAGCAACAGAAAAAGCATGGGATGTAGGACTCCCCCTTAAACATTTGCTTATCTTTTTGACACATAGGGTACTATATGAAAATGTAGCTGAACGTACGATTTTTCTGATTCTCATGCGTTCGGAGAAATGCAGTGACTGGATAAGATTTTTTTTTTTTTYTTTTCTTTTTTTTCTTTTTCTCGATATGAAGACTGGAGGAAATCTGGAACTTTGAAGATCAGGGCAGATTTCTTGTGAAATGAATACAGCCACAGCCAGACATCGCAAAAATACACGGGTGAAGCTACCATCTAAGTCTAGTGTGATATAACGCCTATTTCAGTCGGTCATACTTCTCCTTCTGTTCTTTCTCTTTTTCCTTCATTGCTTTGAGGTGTTCAGGTGAACCAATGGCTGCTGAACCTAGGATATCCACGGGACTGGGTATATGTTCCTTTGACTCCTCACATTCCTGTGCAAAAGTACACATGCCAGCTCATTCACAAATACAAATGAGCAGAGTTGCAGAGCATCTAACGTACACCACTTAGGTCTGACAGCCATTCCACGAGACTCTCCGTTTCAAGCCTTTCATCTGGTTCATACGCTAAACACTGCTTGCAGCATTCCAGTAGGGACGGCGGACAGCCTTCAGGTACTTCTTCGTCCAACTGATCCAGATCAATCTGTGCTCATTTGGGGGCAAAAGATTCCGACTCTCTGATAGATAGGACAACTATGTTACTTGACTTACATTAAATTTTGTTCGGGGCTCTCGCACCAAGAAGCCATTCTTTCCCGGCCTCTTCCTGTAGATGATTTCAGCTAAAACCATGCCAAAACTGAAGACGTCCGCGCTCTCGTCGTATGATTCTCCAAAAATTACTTCCGGTGCCATAAACTCATCTGTTCCGCAAATAGTCATTGCTCGGCTACTTGAAGGTTTTCGTGTGAGTCCATAGTCTGCCAAAACCGGCCTCCAGTCATGATCCACCAGCACGTTTTCGGTCTTGATATCCCTGTGTATCAACTCCTGCTGATGCAGATGGTCAATCGCTTGGCTTATCTGAAGAGCAAGTGACAGCTTCAGTTTCCACGGAAGTTTGACTTCTGGATGCTGCAGTAATAAAGTGCTGAGGTCTCCCCCTTTGAGTAATTCTGTGACAATTAGGATAGCCCGGCCCTCCGTTCCTTGGGTGCTTTTGCTGTTCCGACGCGGTGGCTTGTTGCCTTCTTCCCTTCCTCCGGCAGCCGATGACGACGAAGATGCTTCCATACGCTCGAAAGCAGCTCCATAATATTTGAGCAGGTTTCTGTGCTGGACATTGGTCAATATCGCCAATTCCGTGTGCAGATACTTTTCCGCGTCTTTGTCTTTTTCATCGTGGATCGGTACGCGTTTTATTGCCACATCAATGTTCTTATACTTCCCTTGGAATACTTCACTAAACGCTCCCTTGCCAATCTTCTCGTTCACTTGAATGCTATCGCGCGGTAATATGAAGCTAGCCCGCTGCAAGGCGGTTTGCATGTCTTTGGGCAAGCGTTCATCTTCATGGGCCATTTTACCACCTATACAAGCGCTTATTCAAGCATACAAGAACCAGTCTAATATACCACTCAGCTGGGGAACTAAATACTCGAAACAACGGCCCTTACATGCATACTCTGACTATCTCGCGCCACCCTGGACGTGCGGAAACCAGGACACAGAAGTGGACGAATAGATTGTCCGGTGGAACCAGCGCAAGACTTGGCGGCGCAAGTTGGCGCCGCAAGTTCCGAAGCCCTCTAGAGAGCAAGAAACGTCCGAAGTGCTACGTCTGATAGTGTTGAGCCAACAATTAGTCTGCGATCTATACGAGAGAGCTTACTCCGTGATTTTCTAGTATTTATTTGGCTTCTTACGGATTGAGCGTGGTTGTCAGTCAGTGGTCAGTGATCACCCACGCACCACAATCTGACGCCTGTGCGTTTCGGTTTCCTCCAGAAATACTTCATTTGTCGGTAAGCCAGCAGCAGTACATGTAAAATATGGAAATTGACTCATACGGTTCTAGAAAATCGAGTGGACAGTCTGACACAGGGGACGAATCGTAAGCTGCCACCGCCAGCCAAGCCTGCTACCCCGCGCGTAGAGTGCACATAACTCATAACACCCTCATTCGGTTGAAGTATAATCATCTTTCAGCTCATGGAGCAACTGCTACCCGGTTTTGGGGGTCAGAGTGTTCGATACGTTC
This sequence comes from Halocafeteria seosinensis, assembly GCA_001687465.1. NCBI lineage: Eukaryota > Bigyra > Bicosoecida > Halocafeteria > Halocafeteria seosinensis. The sequence continues at coordinate 2,447 of LVLI01000337.1, read as the reverse complement.
TTGTGAAGGTCATACAGCCTGAGACAGGACGTGTTTTCACGATATCCATAGTATGATAGTGGGCCACTGGAAATATACTAGGAGAGATTGTTAGAAATGCGATAATTCGAGAAGCTGTAATCTGGACATCTGCATCCAACTGTGGTCGTGTACGTATGCGCTATCCCATCTCGGCATCTTCACAGCGACAAAGCCGTATAAAATGAGGATCCTCTCTTTGCTGTCACGTACTTCGTTTGGAGCAACCAGTGTATCGAGGAGATGGAAAATACCAAAGCGATGTTACAGTAGCGGTAGAAATGCTGCCACGGGCGTATGCTTCGACATTGATGGAGTGCTCCTCCGGGGCTCCCATGTCCTTCCCGGGGCATACGAAGCACTGGATAAACTAGACGCTTATCAAATCCCTTACATATTCTTAACAAACGGAGGAGGTGTTTCCGAAGCGAAGAAAGCACAACAACTGTCAGAGGTCCTGGGCAAGGAAATCTCGGATCGACAGGTGATCGTCTCACACACTCCTCTGCGGGCACTAGTTCCAGGGCTGAAGAATCGGAAAGTTTTAGTAATAGGTTACAAACAGAGCTTACAAGTTGCGCGCGAGGAATACGGATTCAGGAAAGCATTTTCACCCGCTGAGGTAATCGGTCATTCGCCTCAGATTTACCCTTTCAAAGAGTATCCTTACTTCCAGATGAGCCAGGAAGACTACGAGGCTCCGTGGCATGGAATCATGGTTTTCCACGATTCGGTATGAGGATAGAATATATGAGGCGACTGTAAGATGTGTTAGTGTTTAGAGGTAGATTCTTGCAGATCGACTGGGGGGCGGACTGCCAAGTCTCAGCTGATATACTCCGGGGCCTGTTGCCGTTGCCAGCCGAGCAAAACTCCAACGCTATACAGACGGCTCGAATTGAGGCTTCAAACGTTCAAAGCATTAAGCCGCCAGATTTAGCCACGAGCCAATATGTTCCTGTGTACGCTACAAATCCTGACTTTGTATTCGCTGGGGAATATGAGCTGCCGCGGCTGGCTCAGGGAGCATTCATTCAAACCTTAGATGTAAGTGAGTCAGTAACGAGGATTGAGCGTATGGATGGTGTATTCTGGCTACGTTTTATCGTATGCAGAGCGTCTATAATAGACTGACGGGGGAAAAGTTAGGCGTAAAGTGGCTAGGAAAGCCGACGAGTGCTACGTTCCAGTTTGCTCAGTACCAGTTAGAGCACTGGTCTCAACACATGAGCCTTGCGCATCAGGAAGACAAGGAGCTATCGGCAACGAATGATTCATGCAATCTGAAGCGAATTTACATGATTGGCGATAATCCCGAAGCAGATATTCGCGGAGCTAATGGAGCGGGGGAGCCGTGGAGAGGTATCCTCGTTCGATCGGGAGTATTTTCCGGTAAACTAGCACCAGAGGACCAGCCAGAGATAACAATGGACGGTGTAATGAATGCCGTAAACTATGTGATCAACCAGCAAAAGGAGAAATAGTATACCGGCATACTATGCGAACAGAACTCTCCGTTTCTGCCCGCTGGATGTCAAGACAGTGCGTTTACACGTTGAAGGGCACTGCTCAACAGGAAGCAAATCCGCTGTAACAAGTGTAATTTTTCTCTCTCTTGAGAACTGTTGAATATATCTTTCAGCTCCTTGACGTTTACAGCGACAATTTGCCAAACCACGGATGAGGCTACAAGTGGTCCTAGCCCTCAAGACCCGGGGTGGGGAATAGCGTTGTGTCGACTTGTGTGGAGTCACTGTCCCAAAAACGGAGCGAGAGGGAGGGAGGACGATTTGGAGACTTCGAGCGCGACTAAGTCTTCGAGCTGCAGATTTAACGAACCATTGCAGCCTTATCATGTTGACGAACAGCCGACTTGGTGTGGCTCGCTGATGCGTGAGGTCGTAGAAGAGCAACAACATATTGACTCTAATGTTTCTGATACCATGGTAGTAGTTGCAGATGGGAGCACTAGCGGTGACTTATGGTCCTTTTAGTTGGACCCCAAGTCATAGTAAAACTTGCTCGGTTGAGTCTCGTCCTCCTGTCATCGCATAATTATACGGAATTATCACAACACATCCTAGGATTGTCAAGCCCAACATCCGGCGGTATTTTGTTTTGCTGTATTACATGCGCTCGCTCCGATATTTTCATTCGCCGTTGAATATAGCAAAATGGCGTTCTCCTCTCCCAAGACTCATGAACTCTATTCCATCCTCTTCTCGCATTACAATGGTAGGTGAGGTGGTAATGCCTGCACGACACGACCTTTACGTGGCTTGCATAGTTGAGGAATTATCAATCACCGGGAAACTTAATGTAATGACTTGGGAGTGAATGCAGAAGCTGCTCGCTGGGCATTGGATGTGGCCAAAATACCGTATGTGGAGTATGGGTATCTGCCCCTGCTGCACATGATACCCGTGGCG
>LVLI01000336.1:0-150775 GCA_001687465.1 Halocafeteria seosinensis | reverse complement strand
GGATTACGTCTGCCTATAGTGCAGTATACACTTTGTCGGGTGGGACTCCAGCGGGTGGGGACCTTCCCAATGTGAACGCGGATGCCTTGTTTTGGGGTACAGAGAATGTCTCATTGATTCCTCAAGTGATGGAATGGATAGCCCACTTATGCCACACGGCTAAGAGCATGCCCGAGATACAAGCTGAGCTACCTGCTCTTTTAACCTTACCACAGCAATGCGCTAGTTCCCATATTGGGAGCAGACTTCTACGAACGGAGGATCTGTTACGGTTGTATATTACCCTCAACAACCAGCTGGTACCTGACCTTGAGTTGGTCGCTGGAGACGATACATCAGGAAAGATTGATGTCCACCTCCAGCATGCGAAAATCTTGCGTGATGCAGCCTCCATTCAAACGTTCCGTAAGGCTTTAAGAAGCGTGCAGTCGAACATTGGAAAAAGCGACATTAAGCAAACGCCCTACCAAGATCGAAGCATACTCGCTGAGATTTCGCCCATAGATTACAAGCTTATAGTGGTTTCCTTGCCTGACTTATTAGAGCGACTCGTGGAGCAGCCCATGCAGCTAGGGTCCGAAAATGAGCGGGCATTTAAGCAATTATTGGGAGAAGATCACAGACGTATCATTGAGAGGACTACTAGATATGTGACTCCTTCGTCTGTCGCTACATTTTTGAAAGGTTCGACGTTGTTCCCATGGAAGTACGTCGCTCCACGTGAATATCTGTCAGTGCTGTCTTCCGGAGCAGATATCCTGTCGCAACATACAAAAGAGGAGAATCCACATGGATATCGAATAAAGGATCTTTCTCCTGAGTCCATCTTGACCATGGCTGAAGCTTGCGAAGCCTTAATGAGAGTTGGTACTGTAGAATCATCCCGATCGTCTGACATACAGCACATTGCGGAAGCGCTTATATCAGTAAACAAAATCCTCATGTCCTTCCTCGAGTTGGAGAAGAACAGTGAAATCAGGAAAGCTAGAACGCGCCATCCCCTAAGGCTGCTAAGGATATCTCTAAGGACAGCACGCTTACATGCTAGGCTGTTAAACTATTTTTACCAGCAAGCCCCACCAGCGGAACTGCAGCAGATCGGAGACCCGGTGCTTTTGTCAGGGTTGGCGGATGTGCTGCAAAACGTCGAGCGACTCAAGAAAGATTCCTTGAATAGCATCTCGAGATTGAAAGAACTAAGTCAGCCATTGATTCAGAAACAGATTGACGAAGAGGTGCTCCGCGCTGCGGCACATGCCTCCCAAGAGCTCGATCATTGGACTCTGAATCACGAGAGTCTCCAAAGCATTTCCAGTACCGTTTCCTCGATCAAAGCTTGAAGAACCTTCAAGCAAGGTGAGTGAGCACACACGACAACGAATAGGTCCACTCACAGGAGTGCACTATCGTTTCTTGTATTTGCAAGCACGTAATGAAACAGCTTCTTTCATTACCTCTTCCTTATTTACTTGTTTCTTTTTCTTGGACGGTGTAGACTGGTCCGGAGCTACAATTGCTTCTTCCCTACCAGCTGACGCTTTGGAATTTCTCCTACGTTTCCGGTTTGCTTTCATCCCTGAAGCTGATGCCGGCGACGAGATCGTCGACGTCGTTCCTGCTCCTTCTCCAGCGCTGGTGGTGGCAGCCGAGTACGCACCAGCGGCGGTATCATTGGCAGGTTGTAATCGGAATTCCATGAGGACAAACATTTTGTTGGATTTATCTGTCGCTTCGCAGTGGAATCCCATTTTTTTCATCATCCTTTTAAATTGTTTCAAGCCTTCCGTTTGCTGCGGGACATCTCCTAGGTCCTTTTGCGTGCGTTTCACGCCCGTCCGGTCTTCATTCAGCTCGGACGAAGCGGAATCGCTTTCAAATCGGGACCGGACCTCTGCAATGTAGAGCTTCCCGTGGGGCCGTAGCACGCGTTGGGCTTCCATGAGGAATTCAGGGTAGTTGGTTCCCATGAGGGACAAGCAAAACACGCCCACATCTACTGAATCATCTTTGAGGGGTACATTCGCGATATTGCACTCTGTCACATGGCGATTCGAGGCGACTAAATCGAAGCTATGGACCTTATTTGTCACAGATTGAGCTAATCGAGCTTCCCCACAGCCGAAATCAGCAATGACGCCACGACGATGATGCTGCTCGATTTTCCCAATAATGACATCTAGAGGGTTCACAGGCCATTTACGCACCTGGCTCGAGTACCCGGCGTGGTACACGCGATACAAGTCAGGCTGTTCCTTGAATAAAGCGTGGGAAGTCTCCCCCGGGTTGGAGTACAAATGCTCATTAATCCACCGGAATTGACCACTTTCCAGCCGATTCTGCAGGCGTTCCTGTAGCTTGGAGAGCTTACTTTTACCACCACCACTCTTCTTCATCATCATGATGTAACACAAAGTTTAAGACAAAAATCAAACAAACCGGCTTGGGGAACGTTAACTACCACCACTTGGTTGTGGGGGAACTTAGCTTCGCTTCGCCTAAAAAAGTGTCAGTCAAAAAATCTTATTTGTTTGTTGTACAATTCTACTACTTGCAGTATTTAGGTATATCTTTACTCTTTCTTGGATTTGGAAGTGTACCTATCGTCGGCTAGCTCCCACTCTGACTTGGGAGACTTCTCCAGAACTGTGAGAGGATGACTACTGGCCGCAATCCAGATAAATCCGTAGAGACAGCTGAGGATGAGAACTATTTCATAACTTCCCATGTTGGGAAAATGTGTTTGCTGCCACTGACAGATTTGATAAACATTTGGGTCGCAGTGTTTCCACCAGTCCACGGCTCGGAGCACCAAGGGCGCAGGCCACATTGCACCAAGGTTTGCAGCTGTATTAAGTAGAGTGATATAACTTCCGCTCAGCCGAGGATCGGCTATCTCCTTGAAAAAGGCTCTCTGAGGAACAGTCATCAAAACCAGTGCAAGCTGCGATGCAATATGCAGAATAGCCAATGGAAGCACACCCAATATATCGCCATGGGTGATACCAATGGCATGAAACGCATGATGAACCGAAGACAAAATCCTGGCACCACCCACGGGAACTTCATCTACGTCTCCGATACAATCGATCACTGTCGGCATCTCGTAATCAATGAAATCATCACAGTCCATGGGCCTTATATTAGACGGGTCGTTGGATGTTCTTGCAGCCGCACTAATATAAGAGATCCACATTAGAGCAGGAATGTATAATAATTGAAGAACTATTCTCACCACAAACCCCACTTTCCACAAGTATAATATGCTCTTGTTCTTCCGGGATGACATGTACCCCGTCCACCATTGAACAAGAAGTTCCACTGGCACCATAAACAGTTGCATTTTGGCAAGCAGACTCAAGTCAATCCCTCGGCTCACAAATGCTAAGTCACCTCCGCTTTTAAGGATAATAAAAGGCAACCGGCAGGTCAAAAGAAAGAAGATCAACAAGATTATATTCTTCTTGGTCAATATACTTCCAAAGCTCGAAAATCCACTAAACGCACCCCTCTCTGTTCCGTCGTCCCCAATATCCCTTTCTCCTTGTTTCAGCCGAGGGGTGAGAGAAAACACCAGAAATGAAGAACAGAGTAAAACCACTGCCCAGAATGCCATAAAATTGGTCATGCTGATTCTCAGGCCTATTATTTCGTCATCACTGGGGTTCACTTCATCTTTGGCTGCAGTTGGATTCGAGTGGAACACAGCAAGAACTGTGTATGAACAAACATGTCCAATGGTGAATCCCATGGACTCAATGCTCGATGCGTAGCCTGCCGGTAACACGCTTTGTAATTCGGAGGAAGCCCAGGAATCCACTGCGATTTTATGTAAAGCCATCTGCGCGTCGAGTGAATCCAAGTAATTGAATATTCAGGAGCAAAGAAAAGCTAAAAATTCAGCCGACGTACCATTAGATTCATTCCAAGAAAGACATAGGTTAACGTCGAAACTTCGCAGGATTTGGTGCCCATGAACATGGGCGCTACTGTGTATACCGCCAGTCCCAGGACCCCCGCGGCCGCTAATTCCAGTCCGGCAATCCAGGCGATATGCCGTGGAACGGTGGGCAAAATTTTTTTCAGAGGATGTATTGTATCAATGATGGGAGCGAAGATAACTCGCCCCAAATAGGACCACCAAATGACCGAAAACGTCCCTTTTGCAGCGTATCCAAAGCCCAGCGGCTGCAGCAGCAGCGGCACCACGCTGCTGAGTCCCTGTACTACGCCTTCCACCAGGTAAAGATGGAGGAAAAGGAGTCCCCATAGTATAATCTGGCCTCGACTTTTGGAAGCGCCTCCCGCCGCCGGGTCTGCAGTTGTGGCGCCGGCTGTTTTCGTCTTATTCTCCTGCTCTATTCTCCTCTCCTTTGTTTGTCCATGTTGATGACGATGTCTACGCCTCTGTGTAACACTAGAGGAGCGTGGAGAGCCATTATCGGACTGATTATCCTCCTCTTCTTCCTCCTTGTCTTTCCTGGTTGGGCGTCCCATGGGCAGGAAGTTGGACAGAATCGCCTATATTACACACTCTCGCCTTCTTTACTATAGTGCGCAGTTCACAAGTGGAATCAACAAATAATAAATCACCGACTGCCAGTGGGTGGAACAATCCTAGTGAAATAAACAACTCTCGGGAAGAGGTGCGGGACACTGGAACCCATCACCGAACCTAACCGTGAGTTGGGCAACCCACCACAACCATGTACTATCGGTAGAGGTGGTCAGAACCCCCTTTGTTCTACAAGGTTCTCATAACAGTGTATTTGACATTATACAGTTTAGACGCAATTGATCGAACTGGAGTCCTCCAGGGACTCTTTTATCGGAGTTCTGTTCGTTGGGTTTACAGTACACAACCTGAAACAAACAGCAGCAGGTGTGTGCTGGTAGATCTACAATGCCTTCCGCCACAGAGGCACTCAAGACCATTGCAGCCTACCCAAGACAATTTCACGCACTGTCAGTGAAATTGTAATGCTGGGCACCACTTTGCCGTATGTAGATAGGAGACCGGCGTAGAATCCTCTCCAGCCATGCTGTGATATAACGTAGCGACTGATATCCCAGAAACCGAGTTTTCGGGCTGACCTAACCTTGGCGACTTGGATTCTTCTTCGGATAGTATCAACGGGGTGGACGACCGTCTGAGCCATAGTTCCAGCAACGGCCGAAGCCACTAACGTAGAGGCAGCATTCTGCTGCTCCTGGTTAAACATACGATGAAACCACTCTACGAAGACATCAAATCCCGCCTGCTGGATTGCAATAAACGTGGTCATACCCACCAGCGTCGGACGGATTCCCCGAAATAAACCGGAGTACCCTTCATTTTTAAAAACTTTTCTGCATGTATCAAGAATGCCTTTGTACTCTTGGTCGCTTGCTGGGGCCGTGGCATTGACCCGTCTGCCTCCAAGTTGGGCGATACCAAAGTTTCCAAGTCGTACAAGGCTATTGGGATCATTTGACAGAGAGAGGAATTCAGCTTTGGTATTGGCCAGACGAAAATACTGCAGGATCCGAAACGGATACGTCTGATGAGGCGTCGACGCGCTGGAGTGAACTATATGAGGGTGCACTGGCACAAAGCCTCGACATCGGGCGGAGAGCGGAAACACGTAGCTGAAGCAGAGGGGTCTTACACATCCACGGCGTAATCTTCCTACATTTGTTCCGTTCAGAAGGCTGCTCTTGGAGAACGAGGTCGGGTTGATACGATTTTGGTAACGGGTAGGAATTCGGTTCAACGGGGGAGAGGCCGAGGACGATAAGGCATTCGCAGGAGTCCGTTGAGCTGAGTATCTCGGCTGCATTCGCATCTCAAACCCTTTCCACCAGCTTATCAGCGGCTTCGAAAATAGCCGTTTTATGCTCCACAGAGAGCGAGGAGAAACTTTGCCTTCTCTCCTTCGAGAATCTATGCTCCTCGCAAAAGTGACAGCTTTAACAACATCATCGATCCTCGCAATGTGTAGAACTCGTCGAAACCGTGCACGCAGCAAGTAATCTGACCCTTTGGGACGTATGCGGGATGCAACAGGTAATGCTGACGGAGTATTGGATCCCCAAAGGTCTCGATGATGCAAAATTGAATGTCGCGGCTTGGGAGCTGTAGCAGCTCGCCTTATAGACTCCGATCCCTTTCCACCGTTTCCAGGATCCTGGAGCTGGACAGCTAGCTTTGCTCTTATAACATCCAAAGGATACGTGCAAGTAGTAGCAAAAGCTCCAGCCAAAGCACCAACAGCTAGTCTTGACGCTGGTGCCACATCCGAGTCATCGCTATAGGCCTCTAAAGCCGCAACAGAGCTTCCATACACTGCACATACGAGGGCCGATTGGGGAATGGCTTTCAAACAATTAGCCAAGTTCCCTTGCCAAAGCCCTCTGATTCCTTGTTGGTAGATTATACTTTCCAAAATATACTTGGCGGAGCCAAAAGAAGATCCTCGAGTTTGCTGCAATAGACGAACCCTCTCTATAGGAGCTGTGGCGGTTCGACTGACAAGTCCGCCTAGTCCACCCGCTAGGAATAGACGAAATGAGTTAATATCCAATGAAATGCTCCCTCCCGGCAGCAGAGAACTAAAATCGTTTCCGGAGAAGTCAACGTTAGATTTTGAACGCTGCAGCCATACTATTCGTAGCCTTTCCTTCGTTAACTGGCCCTCCACGTCCTCAAAAGCTCTGCCCCATTGCAAGAGAGAACCATGCCATAGCAATTCTCCGTAGCGTCAAAAGAAAATGACATACATACCTCTTGAATTCTGTGTAGTCAATTGTACCATCCTTGTCTTGATCGAGCACCTCAATCATTCTCGTCGCCGTCTCTTCATCTAGCTCACGGCCTTCGGCCTCTCCCTCCCTATGAGGAGCTCCAGTAGATCCTTTGTGCAGTCTGTTTGCCGACGCAGGGGTAAGCCCAGTAGCATTGGAGCTCCGGCTCCCATCGGTCGGAGTCTCATCTGCGGAAATAAAGCGACGAACCTCTTCGGGGCTCAGTTTACCGTCTCCATCTGTACAAACACACAAGCATGAAAAATGTAAACATAGTGCACATATAGTTCCTAATAAATGATGAAACACAGTCCATCCAGAAAAGGCCACCTCCTCATATGCATGTCTAAGTTATTCAAAATTTCCTCACGCAACCATTCAGAATGGCGCTAAAGGTTGTGAATAATAATCATTGGAGACAGTGTTGACCACACCTCATCCGAAGGACAGGACAAATACCCTGGTTGGGTCTACGTACTCTCATCAATGCTTTCAAAGATTTTCCGCAGACGTCCATTGTCTTCCTTGTTCGTCGGCTTCGCTTCCTCCTTCATCTCATTCTGCACGATAGACAACGGCATAGAACAAGTGACAGAGCATGCTTTGCCCACCATGCAACGCACTGAATAAGCTGCTAGAAGCACTCCTCATATGCATGTCTAAAAAAAAGGCACATTTTCATGCTGCCCTTTGGATGAAAGGACAGTCAGATGGGGGTATTATTATCCTCCATTATGCTTCTTTGTATAATCACAGGAGCCTCCTAATAAACCATCATCTTCTCCTCATTTGTCTTCATTATGGTGTCCCAGCTCATTTCATCGCTCCTCGAGGGCGATAAAGTGGCCACGGAAGCGTATAATGGAGACATAATCCTTGGAGAAGACAGTCTCAGACATGCATATCCTCCTAGATACATACCTCACGGGAAACATGCCATGGCCATTAATGGCAGCAAGAGAGCAAGTTTGTCCCCCGAACATCAAACTCTACCATGCCATGGCCTCTTTACGAATCCTACCACTGTTGGTTGTTTAAACATAAGTACCCTAATCATTAAATATGTACTATGTAGGAGCCCAACTTACTTGTATGACAAAGTCTTCCAGCAACAGAATGAATTTGTCAATTTGATGAGTCTAAGATGACGAAATGTTTGTCGTGTTCCGAGGAGTTTGAACTGGTTTAGCCTGGGTTTAGCCAAACTACACTGTAGACGGTTGAAAGACTCCACTTGGCTATTTTCTATTTACGTGTTTTGTCTTGTTCGTCGTTTGCAGCGTTCCTGTCTGAACATGGAGTACGTCCGACGATTCCAATAAAAACAAACGAATCCGCGTACAATACTACATCATGGGTATTGCTTATGGTCTACCGGCTAAAGCAAACTAAGGTAGGTCGGCGATCCTCTTGTGGAAGTTTTCCCTGGTGGGCCCCATATCCTGCATTTTGTCTGCCCCTGCGCGTATCAACACTACCACCCTTGGGGATTCCTCAGACGTATATCTGCTGGTAGGCCATTTTCCTCGCCGGAGTCATCAGCGAGCACCCAGAACTAATATTCGGCTAGCGATAAACCAATTCATATCTAGATCGTGCCTAGGTGGCGGTTGGCCGCGTGTTATTACTCAAATTCCCTAGTAGAATTGTGATATCTGTCAAGTTCACCCTGTACGGAGATTCACGTGCATAACTTCGACAGTCCTTAGATTTCGTACAATCAGCCGTAGAAAGATGCTGCCAAGATCTTCCCATTCCACGTCCGGCAGCAACCCCCTCTGTGCGGAGATAGTGTATTCCGCCTTTGTTCGCCAGTCTCTCGAACATTTGAAAATGAAACTTTGGCGGATCAATCTCGAGGAAATAGGATGCCGGCTGGGAAAACAGAAGATTCATGTTATGACTTCCATGCGGTGAGACTAAAAGCCAACAAGAATAAAATGCTTGAGCTTGCGTCTTGATTGGGATCCAAGAGTGGAAGTGGAGAACATCAACGGTCCCGAATTTGCCTACCAGTAAATTGAACAGATCGTGAAAATTTAGGGGGTTTCTTCCATTGCTGCGATAGAATAAGCACACGTTTCGCGGTGGTCCCACTGTGAAACCAAGGTAATCCCATGCTGCCTTCTTGAAACCCAGCGCGTCCTCAGGCGAATCGAAGAAGTTTGACGAAGGGCCGTGATGCGCAATATGTTGAAAACAAGTGAACCTGTTATCGTGCAACTGGTGAAGGAAGACTATTTTCGAGTCCCGGTTGAGTGTAAGGGCGGTAAGAAGCCCGTAAAAGGTGCTGCGGCTGGCTACACGGGACTCCGGTGTCTTCGTAAACACGTATGTTTGACAGGGAAGCTTGCTATCAAAGTACGGAAGTACAGCCGATGCGAAATGTGCCAACGGGCCATGCGTGGGTTTTTCTTCCACGATACAAGTCAACCCACGCACTAATGCAATATCGGAGGTGACGTTACCATACTTCCTGCCAACTTCAGAGGAGGAAAGCCAAACGAGGCGGTCCCGACTTGGCCATTCCGAGCGCAACGATACTGCATATATGTAGTCTTTCACTTCTGCTGGATAAGGGCCTTTGAGAATTATGCCACCACGGGGACCAGCTGCCTCCCGAATATGCTCAGAAAGAATTGCACTGGAACGAAGGAATGGAGCGCAATAGTCTGAACACTCTGAAACAAAGGTTGCCAACTCTCTTTTCATCTGGCTCGCCCAGCTTGCATTGAATTCACCTTGAAGCATTTGCTGTGGAAGGGAATCACTGTGCGAGCAAAGGGATGAAGGAGTCCCAGATCCACCACTATACTTTAGGCATTTCTGTTCGAAAACGGATAAGCTTTGCAGCTCTGGCGAGGCGTCTTTATTGTCTTCTTTGCCGCAGTATTTCAATATCAGTAGCCTAAGCAGTGGCAGCACACTTTTCCTCTCTTGAGCGGCAAACTCGTTTGAAAACGTGGCAGCAGGTTGAGGAAGCGATATTGTCGTGATTAGAGTATAGTTTTGCACAATCAGCAAAACCACAGCAACGGAAAGTGCTACTCCTAACTTGGCACAACAGCTGTATATAAAGGTTTTTGTTCTTCCACAGCATCCCGTGCTTTGTCGATTGCGCACCATTTTATTGCCGTCGCTTCAGCATAGGCGTCCCAGTAATCTGCATATGACACTCGACTATTGCTTGTGGTTTGGGTTTCTATCATTCCTTGACAGAAGACACTGTTGTGTACCAAATTGTGGTTCCCCTAAAGGTGCGGTCAGAAAACGCGCGTCATAGGATACAGCAAAAATGGAGCTTGTTGGGCGGCTTTGGAAATGATAGGGGTCTATGGATTGAGTGCTCTATTGCTTAGTAGCTCAAAGCATATCGACTGAACGCGTTTTCTGCAGTGAATTTTTTACGTCACGAGGTTTGTGAACCAGTTTGTGGTTGAAGTACGGTGGCCTGCTGCATGCATAATACATGTATGTGCACTGTTGGCTTGGTCGTCGTGAGTGTGTATTCAACTTGGTCGAAGAGGATGGATCTTGGAAAAAGTAGAGTAAGTGCTGAAGTTGCTCGCTTGGCTTGTGCGGTAGAATGATTACAGCACTGCGGATTACTCAAAACATACTCATTCCACCAAGGTTATATATGTAATAACAATCCCGTTTGCTGCCCATCTTCAAAATTAGCAGCTTTACCATGGTCTACTTCGTGAGACAGGCTGGCGGGCGGGGTCTCCAAAGCATCTGTAACTGCGTAGCCTAGCCACACGGACGCATCAAACTCATGTAGCATCGTCGTGGTACAACGCACGCCGTCGCTGCCTAACACGGGCGCATACCGCTCCTCGTTAAGAGGATGCGGTCAATTCCCCGGCCGGTGGGCTATCTGTCACATATGTGTGTGTGTGTCCATCGTGCTCTTGCAAGTCGAGAATGCAGTTGAGAGACCGATTGACACGTGGGAATCTCAGACGGATGATTCACCGGCTGTTTGTGGAACCGAATGTAATTCCTCAGCCCGGTTATAGAAATCGTATCTCTTCTTGTAGCTGTGAAAGAAATGAAGATAACTCACAGTTTGAACAATCCCTGTGACCCACGGGAACTGAGAGCGACTGCTAATTTCGGTAGCATAGCGCAGCACCCAATTTATCAGGTAACAAACGCGATATGTGGCCAAAGAGGACACATACACGAGAGTGACGTTCTCAATTTGACCGTCTCGTGTCAAAGCATTCGATTGAGGAAAGATGGCGATCGCCTCCAAGTACAGCGAAAACGTCCATGAAACTTCGAAGACGTCTTCCAAAGAGGTAGGGAGGGTGCTCGCAGTATTGGCGGTCGCTGACGCTAAGAGTGCACACACAAGAACTGGCAAGCGCATGTCAGTCCTCTGGTCGGAAGCTTTGGCAAACGTTTCTTTGTATGGCTCAACGAGGGTCAGCAAATAAACAATGTACACCGAGGCCGTAAGGTAGGTCAGTTTGAAGAGGACTAGGTAAGTACTTTGGTTCGAATACGCCAGGATCAAGTCCCAATACCGACAGACTGATCCCAAAAGAAATAATACTTGCGTCTTGCGCGAGATCCCTGCGATATAATTGCCACCACTGTTAGAGCCAAGTAGGAGGTTGGGTACCCTAGGTTGCATGTCTTACCATTGGCGTTGCCCGTAGATCGCAATCGCGCAATTAGTATGATAAAACTGGCCAGTCTTGCGATGTCGCCAATGAACCGAACCGGATTCAAGGAGTCCTCGAAGAGATTCCCCATAGTGCAGCTAAACTTGACTGTCAAATTCATAATTCGAGCAATGCCAACAGGATACATCCCTACTAGTACAACCCTAGACACTGTGCAGTGAAGATGTGAAGGTGGAGGACGTAAGTGAGTTGGCAAATTGCAATTAGAAGTAGAAGTATTATTGTTTTGCGTTGTGCGGTATACAAGTCAGGACAGATTCACTTCATCTAAGACTTGCAGCACTGATGCCTACAAGCTTTTGTGCGATGAGCTATTTGGATCAAGCAGCCCTATTCCATGACGAGCTGTTGCGTTCTTGATCAACTCAACGGATGACATACATGAGACATTCCGAGCAATTTAGTCTTCTCTCCCTCGCTAGTTCTTTCTTTCTCTCCTCAGCAGACGGGCTGTTTGATCACATGAGGGATCGCCGCGGAAACGCTCCGCCCCTGTGGACTGCCATTCATAAGACGAAATTTCGGGGATGATATTGGCCAGCGCCTCCCATCTGGTAATCTGCAGTACTCGAACTGCATCTTTTATAAGAGTTGCCAAATGTAAGCCGTTACTAAATTCTACCTCAGCCCGCGTGCCCCGTGTGGAATGCGCTCTGCATTTACAGGATTGGCAAGAAGTGCGTTACTTGCAGACGGTATTCATTCTACGTACGTTACCATTCTGTTGAAATGGGTCCTTTTGATAGTCTGCGTGGGTGCCTTCTCTCTGTCGCCGTAAGTACCCTAGAAACCGGCGAGTATAAGGGTGCTCTGCTACTTCCATCAGTCGAAGCACTTCATTCACCTTGTTCTGCAAGCAAGAAGGCAATACAGTCCGCTTGCAATTATAATCAAGTCCGCCTACAATTACTAACCTCTTCATGATGTCTAGCTGCAGTCTTGCCAACTTGCTCGAAAGTTGTTCTTGAGGCATGTTTGCCCTCCGCTACACTAGACTGCAGCGTCTCCATAGCTTCTTCCAGCATTTCAGAGTACAAATAGGATGAGATCAAGAAATCATAGCTAATACTAGTGATCTCCAACTGCGCCTGCTTCATTGTTTTTATCACGTTTTCACATGCTTCCACATTAGGACATCTGCTCGAAGAATACGCTTCCAATAGTATTTCATATGTTAGCTGATTCGGCTCCAAAGTAACTCCATTACCACGTGATAAGTCTCCCCCAAACACCAGAGACACTGCTTCCTCGACTAACTGGGGAACGGCCGACCGAGCCAAAGCCAATAATATTACGTTCGCGGTAGAAATGGACTCAATCTTTAAGGTTTGATCAGACACTAGTGTTAATAAGTATGTACCCATGTGCTCGCTCCTGAGATAAATACCCAATAATATCGACAGATCTCTGACTACCATTTCCACTGTTGAACGGGCAGGGACAACTCCTTCTCTTGACATCACTGTTAAAAGCTCAAAGGCACGCTTCCAGTCATGGCATACAACACAGCTCTGTATGAGTGCAGCAAAGTGATGCTCTTGCGGTTGAATTCCATGTCCTGTTCGATGCGAAGTCAACATTTCGAAAGCCGCCGAAGCCACAGGCAAGAACCCCCGGGAAGATGAATTATATAACAGCCACTGCAGTGTTCCTAAATCAAATGTGGCGTTCATCGATCTCATAAGATCAAAGCATTTGCGAGCGGTGCGAAAATCATGCCCGTTCAAGGCCGCCGTGGCCAACTGCTCGCACATAAATGAGTCTCGAGAGCGATCCAGACTCTCCTTTTGATGGAGTTCTTCAATACAAAGAACGGCACGATCATATTCCTTGTGTTCCATCCTATGTTTTGCCATGACTCTATAAAGACGCGGGCTTGCATCACCAGGAAGCTCTTCGAGCTGCTCCAAAACCTTGTTCGCTTTGTCTTCTTCCCCAGCAGTCAGACACGTTGCCAACAAAGATTCATAGTGAGAACGTGTGATTTCCATTCCTTGCTGCTCCAAATCCGATAACACAGACATGAAAGTGTCAATATCTCCGAGCTTTTGCGCACTCTGTCCCGAGAGAGAAACGAAGCACACAACCTGAATCAGATACGCAGACTAGCACGCAAAAGTCGCACTTACCCGTAGTACCATATCGTACGCTATCTTTTGAAGGGTAGCTCTTCTTTCTTCCGTAGAATTAGCTGACAGGCTACTGACTTCCGATTGTGGCGTCTGGGCGCCTACATCTTCCTCTGCCTGAGTCGTGTTGCCATCGTCGCTAACCTCTTGGTCCTGCTCATACCGCTGTCGGAACCGATGGTAGAGTTGAACCGTGAGAGTATGACACTGCATTAGCTGATACCCAACAATAACGGCGCTGTATACCGTGGGGGTTGGCCTATCGTAGATGCGTTGGTATTCTTGCCATAATTGGAATAATTGCTGAAGTTGGGATCGGCTAACTTGTTTGTTGACGACCTTTTTCACAATTCCCCACATGGAGCTCGTATACCTCGCTCTTCGACTCAGACTATTTCGATTGTGTTGTTTTGCCCTGGAATGTACACATCGCGCTTGAGAAACTGTATCATGCCGAAATGGAGTCGTATGCCAACTTGGTGAGTCAATTCGGGGGACTTTTACACGCTCATACGACACTGTGGCGCTCCTTCCACTCTGTAAACTTGGCTGCGTTAGTGGACATGACGTATACCTTCTAGCTCCAAAGGTATCGTTAACAGACAAAGAGTATGGCGATAAGAGAGAGCTCCTATGGTTCGAATGTGGTGCTGTGCGACCCAGCCGAACGACGGTAGACTTTGGAGCACTCCTGCATCCACAATTAGCTATCACTGACCTCATCATCAAGCGCATACTATCCAACTATCAATTATCTTTCAAATCATGGTGTTTTTGCTCTACTGCAAACACCGCAATGATATAAAAATGGACGCCAAAAGAGGGCACCAACTTCAACTTGAGACGACTCTGACACCAACAACTGGTAGCGTGACCCGTATAATGGTGACCACGGTAAATCGAGAGTTGTGGCCAATTCCTCATACAACATTGGTGTAAGGAAGTGAAGCAACAAATTCAGCAGCTGCCTCGTACTGGGAAGAGTTCTGGAAGAGTTCGACTTCGATACAGCTTGGAGTGGTTGCGAGGATCTCTCAGTTTATCGACGTACTACTATAGAGTGTTACACTGCAAATCAATTTCATGGAAGGTCGACGAGAAATACCGATATGAGTTTGTCGAGTTGTGGCAAAGGATGTATAAAAAAATGACGAACTGGAATTCAATTGAAATTCAGGAAGTGCGGAGCAAATTCTCAGTGAACGTGTGCATAATTGTCAATGAAAAATTACGGCTCTGTTACTATTGCAGTACTTACACAGCAAATATGTTTTCCTTATCAAAATTTTCACTGGGGGGCATTGAGTTGACTTCTGAATGACTTCGGATTCCACAGAAAGTGTGACATTTGATTGTTGGGTTGCCTCGGTGCCTCTGACACAGCGGTCATTATACGCCATATATACGAGTTTGTAGCCCCATGATGGCTCTCTATACAGTCTCACATCGTAGCTAGGAGGCGTTTCTTTAGTCT
Organism: Halocafeteria seosinensis; assembly: GCA_001687465.1. NCBI lineage: Eukaryota > Bigyra > Bicosoecida > Halocafeteria > Halocafeteria seosinensis. Next base: position 135,695 of record LVLI01000336.1, on the reverse strand, counting down.
GATGGATTTTGAAGCGGACTTGTATGGCCGCGTAGGACCATACGAGGAGATATGGAACGTGGTCAATGACATTGCCCACCCCAAGAAGGCCTCTAAGTCCTTGAAAATTGATGCACAGGCCCCCATAAACAAGGAATTCGGACTTTTACATGGGTATGTCATAACTTGGTGTCCATGTGTATATCGTAATCCGTCCATATCGTGGTGGGAATGGGCGTGTATAGCGGTATCACGTGGAAAACTTCACGCCTCAGTTGTGATCTTCATCGTATACACGTGCTTATGCTGTATATAAGGGATATTACCGGCTTTGGGGGGTAACTGTGTGTTTATTTACGTCTGTGCAGGCTACGATATGAATCTCGGCCGCCTTCTCAGAACCCATTTGCACCACCCCCGGACCCACCCAATGGAACTCGATCGTACCATTTAGGAGCATATCTCTCCAAGAGGAGTCCGGAAGTACGTTTATGACTGCGCATGCCGGGAGATTTCTGTACTGTACAGCGGTGCTGTCTCGGCTGGTTGGATACGCAGGGATACCGTACACTAGGCACGGCTACAGTTGGCACCAATGGAGATGCCATATCAACACTAGAAAAGCAGTTCACGAGCGCCTTCAAATCACGAGTGGCACTGTGGGCAAAACCAAACGGAAATATATACAACTGCATATCGTCATCCTATACAGGAACGGACTACACAGCTTCCTTCAAATTAGCAAACTTTAATATTGTAAGTGTTGATTGAGAGCTGCTTACCCGACCGTCGTTGGGAGAACGAAGTTCGTGCCTTTCCTCACAGGCTCATATTTCGTATTTACAACGGTTAGGGTCATTTGGGATTTGGAACCGGATACTGGTTGGTGGTGAAGGAATGATGGACAAAAACAACTTCTTAAACTTACAACAGGGCCAAGCCACCGATGGCCGCCCTTTCTATTTCTCTGTCGGCTGCTCTTACTCAGGTACGTTAAAGCGTCGAGAGAAATAATTATTGGTTTCAGTGGCGTTTTACGGCTTTGTCTGGCAGACCGATTGAATCGTGTATTGTTGGGGTGGCATAGACCGGTACCAATAAAGCAAGGAGACAACATCCAGTTGGCTTACCAGAGGAACGTCACTGAGCATACGACTCTCGTCGCAAAGACAGAAGTTGATTTACGCGAATGGACGAGTAAAATCTTCGCAGGATATAGGATCCGCTTTCCGCGAACGAGAAGTGTAATGATGGGCAGTATCGACAATAACCAAACTTGCAAGGTGTACTTTGAACGGCGGTTGCTTAGCAACGTAAGGTTCGGTGTTCATGGGACAGTTCAACCTGCACCTAAAGTGGTTCCTGGTCAAGGCCCCATGCCCCAAAAGGAGCCTACTTCATGGGGATTACATCTACGCATCGGTAGTATCCCGCAAGAGCCTTTGAATTTATCGCCTGCGTTGTTAAGGAACCATGTGGTTTTCCACAGATAAATTGGTGAGGACTGTTTGACCAAGCAAACAGGAGACGAAACCAGCGGCCCAATTGGATTGATGCGAAGCACTGCCCTCCGACTAATTGACATGCTGGACTGTGTTCATCGCCCAATCGGTTTGCGGGCCCCTGCTGCGGATCCAGCTGTATATCGAGGCTACCAGTAAATTTGAAGCTGTAAAGGATAGCTAACTCTCATTGTAGACTTACATGAGCGGGAAGGAAGGAGGGACGCGAGTACGATGTTCCAAGGGTAGAAAAACTTATATTCATACCAAGTTGCTGTTTGTAGGGTCAGCGACTGTAAACGGCATGGTTGTGTCTATGAATAGATTACAGACAAAAGTTCGAACTCATTTAATTCAGTGTACACAGCTCTCTTAGAGGCAGCTCTTAATCATTAAGCCGTGTATATACTTTGATTCGGCATTTATTTTTGTTTTCCAGGCTTCCATCTATTCCACCAGGAATGGTGTCCGATTCGCGGAGCCTCGAAATAGAATGAAGGTTATCGCTGGAGGTTCCCCGTGACTGCGGTCGAGCTTCTACTTCCTTGGCTTGTGTTATGGAGTAGCTACACCTCTTCGAGGTTACTCTTCAATTAGTTGCGCCAGTTATGCGTAATGTACCAGTTCTCAATGTTCTCAATTTTCTTCTTGTACTCGCGAAGCTTGCTAATGTCTAGCTCCCTGGGTTCCTCCACCGCCATCAAAACACCAGACTCATGAAAATTTCGCAGGTCTTTGACCGCATGACGCAAGCGGATAGACCGCTTATCTCCATTCGCACAGAGTTTTTCACATGCTCGCAAGTGCTGCTCTGCCTTTTCTTTCTTGAACTTGGAAAGCGCAACCTTGCCCTTGCAAAATTCCGTCATAGCCTTGAAAAAAGGAGGGACCTTCCTTTGGTACGCTCCAACAGAGTATTTCGGTTCTAAACATTCCTCCGCGAAGCGAAGGTACTCATCAGTATCCTCACTGCCGCTCCAACCACTTCGATTGCTAATTTCAGTAGCAACGATTGCAAGAGCGAGCAAGGCCAAATGGACACCCTCATTGTGGAACCACTTCCCGTTGAGGACCAAACATGCCTTGCTCCACAGCAGGCACTTCTCTTCATAACCTTCACATCCCTCAAAAATTTCCCTCAACGTAGTCTCTAGAGTTTCTAGTGACGTTTTCGTCGGGACGCTCGCGCATGGGTACAGGATTTGATTAAGGCGTATCTGCAGTGATCGCTGCAGAGCGTTTGCTAGCTCGTCTACCCCATGTGCCCTTCTGTCTTGCTCGGACATTAACTTTGAAACGATACTTCTGAAAGGATCCGGGAGGGGAAAGCGTTTTACAAGATCATCCACTTGCTGTGCGGTGCTTTCGTCGAGTACGTTACCTTCAGCGAGTGCACACAATATTTTCACCTTGTTGTCATCACTAAGCATTGCATAATTCTTCTTAATGTCCTCAATAGAAAGATAATTATCCATGTGAGCTCTGGCCGAGTCGAAATAGGAAGCGCTTACTGCTCCTTCTCCATAAGCAGCGATACCTTGATTGTTGAGTACATCGGCTAGCAATTTGCTCGTGGCTCGTACACCAGCGCCGTCTTGCTTCTCGTGATAGCTCCTTTTTACCCACGACAATTCACTCTCAGCCAACCCATACAACTCGAGGAGTACACTTTCATCGAATTCTGCGGTACTAGCTCCCAGGAAATACTGCCTTCCCCTAACCGCAGAGGGTGCGGTGGAATCATACCGGATCTTCTCCAATTCAGAATGCGCTAACTTTTCACCAACTCTCTTTGTGTTGAGCTGAGCATAGTTCATGTAGTTGTTTGCTGCTTCAAGGTGGAAGAAGTTCTTCAAGTGGATGACATCGGTCACGGAAGAGTGCGTCTTCAGAAGTATACCGCGTTTTTCGTCGGGAATATCGGCGAGTATTCTGTCCAAGTTAATGCAGCAACTTGTTGCCAGCCAGCCAGCGGCATAAAAGTTCCTCTTTCGGGCTTCGCGACGGCTACGTTTCCATGTCTCAAGGGGCAGTCTGATAGCGCTTTGGAGCTCCTCGTTCCGTCGGGACACTTCTTGGGCTTTTTCGTGATGTTTGTACCATTTGTCCAAGAAGAAAACAGTCAAAGAAGAACCCACAATTGAGGAAACAAGAACACCCCACTGCCTCGCATGCTTCCAGTCTTTTTTCGACGCCACAACGGGAGAGTTGGTGCAACAGCGAGCCTGAAGTGGTGTCAACAGCCACGGCGTGGATGCACGGCCCCTGCCCGTCCCAGCACATATCCTTCTGAGCATCATCATGGAATTAGTGCGATGCTTACGGACGACGGACTAGATTTGGGGAACCGAGATGTAATCAATCTATCACGTGTCTACATGTGTGTAGATGCCCGATAAAACCAACAGGTTGAAGAGCGTCGAATCGACGCCGTCGATCGACTCGGTGCGCTGTTACACCCCTGTAACACGCCATTCGTGGGAATTTCGTGCCATTTGAAGTGGCCCACTTTGTGGTGGTAAACACGAAGAAACGATTTAGCCACCTTTCAGAAAAGAAAGGCTTGTCCCCCAGCTGATTATCAATTGCACGCAAGCCGATGCACAACAGTGTCTGGGGGTCCCAGTGGGGTATACGACAGGCTTGAAACAATGAAGTTCCGCCATATGTATGGCATGTGAAAGAGGTATGTGGCACCCGAACTTGCTGGCGAGATACAGGCATTATTGTAATGCCGTCGACCAGACAGGACGATAGGAGGAACATCCAATGGATAAGCGACAGTTGGGAAGAGTTGGGATGGGAGGACATGCAAACAAGACATCAACAGGGTCGCACATCCAACTCTCTCTTACCCTTGGTACGGTTGAGGGTTTGGAAACATAACAGACGCGACGGATCCAAGAAAATTGGGATGAGGGGACACTCGCCAGGGTATGGTAGGCAAGACTGTCAATTTACAGGGCGAGAGGAAGCATATTTGCGATGCTGTTCTCCAGGATTTCTTTCCCAAACGGAGTTGGGATGTCGCCATTGTTGAGGGTGGCCCTTATTCGTTGTCAACAAGGCTTCAAACAGCTGACAACCTCGGACCCATCAATGCTTGGTTCATACTCTCTACTAGCTGGGCAGAATGGCAGCCGATCATATCTACGCCGCCTGCGCCGTTACGCCTTTGAGATTGGAAGAGGAACTGATTAATTTGTTGCACTGGGCTTCGGTTAACTTTCCTTGAGCTGTTCCACTTGCCTTGTCATACACCTGTCCTGATTACAAGCGGGCACTATCTCTTGATGCAGCCTCTTCATCTGGTGCCCTACTCTGGTCACCTCTGTGGTTTGAGCAGATAAATGGTCCTACGTGAGAGAAGGTGACTTCGACCGCTTTGGCTTCACTTTTTGCCCATCCATCAAGAGGGTCTTCCTGGGCTGTCAATGTCGGGATGTGCGTGTTTTAGGAAGCCGGAAGCTTTTTTCCACGACTGTGTAGACTCGTTGTACAGGTGAAACGTCGCAGCAACCAGCACTGCGTTACTGTTAGCGAGTATGGCATTCCTGCCTTCGAAGTCATCTGAGATGTGTCACTACTGAATACAGACCAAAGGATGTTTACGGACGTTGTTTTTGGAGCAAATGACGCCGTAGAAACGAACCTGGCAGCCTTAAAATTTCTTCGTTGGGCCCTGGGATTCCATGCTGTCTCTTTTCCTCCTCCGTAAGTCTGCGGCCCGCGTCCTTTTCTAAACGACGTAATCGACTCTGCTCGATATCCCGGCCGACCTGTTCCATGTCGGGAATCCATATATTTTCCTAGGGATGGAAGAGATGTCGTCGGGAGACCTAGGATGGGTGCTACTTCCAAACCACTTTGCCACTGGGAGGCATTCAGCGATTATAATGACACAGGTGTACTATTGAATAGACTACAACCTATTTCTGTTTTTGAACTATTCTTCTGGCCGTTTGAGGCCATGTACTTCGGGCTGTAACATTTCTGCTATAACCGCTTCCACTATCTCATTCAGCTCTCTGCAACCAAGTACTGAATGAATGTTGAACAGCCGATAGTATTGTGGCGGGGTTACATACTTTTCAGTTTCTTCGGGACTCTCACCGAAATATTCGCAATAATACTTCAATTTTGGCTCTGTCCCGCTGGTCCTTAGGGTTATAACACAGCCGTTACTTAGAGTATAGCTGAACGAAGACATTAACGGTATTGGTATAGTTCGACCGACGAAATAAAAAACACGGATACTTACGTGACCATATAGGAGCTCGAGGATACTGGCAACACAGGCTTGTTATCAGATTGCGAAGTATCAATACCCGGGGAAGTAAGATCACGAATATCTGCAGTTCGGAGGGTAACCAGCATGAATTAAGTCACCATAGCATTAATGATGCTTTGGAGTTCAGCACCCACGTTGAATTGCCCACCGTCCAAATGTATGCCAATAATGCCCCTCGTTGTAAAGTCTTCGAAAAATTGCTTTTGTTTTCTTCGCGTCATCAACAAACAGATATCTGGAAGACCAATTGGTGACAGTGTCAATCGAATACAATAAGCAAAGGGATAAGACGAACGCGTACTTGTTGTTGGTAATGAAGTGTCCATAGGTCTCGTATAGTTCTGACATATACTCGCTGATACTGATACCTCGTTGACTGAGGTGTGCTACGATTTCTCCGAAGACCGCGGCTGCTGAAACACCATCCTGCGTTTGCACTCGAAAAACCCAACTCACTCCATGAAACGCGCTTTGTTCATACATATAGGAATACACACTTTATCCTTTACAACATCGCCAACGCAAAACCCGATTGCTTCTTCGAAGGCAAATCCTACAGTCTTGCCCTCTTTCTCCAGGTCTGCTGCTTTGTTGCCCATCCACTTGAACCTGGTACAGATACGTATTGACGAAATCGTACAAGTATAACACTAGTCTTATGAAAAGGACGGTAGGTTAACTTACCCGGTCAACGTCTCGACAAAATTGAACCCTTCTTTTCGAGCCATTTCTCGGATCATCTTGCTGCTGACCGTAGATGCCAGCATGTAGTAGTCTTTTCCCGAGCCATGCTTGGCATTGTGCCTGCACATCAAAAATGAGTGTTAAGTGATCGCTCACTTCTATCTAAAAACAACGTCCATAAACCACGCGTAATCATACTTCTTCCACTGCCAAGAAGCAAGCATGGCTGCAATTTCATTTCCCGTGAACACTCTCCAGTCCCCAGCATTCCCTGACCTGTAGTTATCGCGGGAGGCCGCTCGTTCGCTCAACTTCTCAGCGAGAGCCAAACGGTCAGCATCAGGATCGTTAGCGAAAATGATCGATGCATCTTTCTCTTCAGCGCGTTTCATCGCCAGCGATAAGGCCCCTTTTCCTTCTTCGGGGTTAGGGAACTTGACTGCATCCCGCGGGGTGGGTGAGGTCTCTGTCGGTCAGAACAAGATGGACAGCTCAAAATACTTACTTGTTGAAAAATTGGCATCGGGTTCGCATTGTTCCTCAACCAGTATTGGGGGAGGCAAATTGAATCTTTCGAAGATTGCTTGAACAAATGGTGTGCCCACTCCGTGCATTGCTGTGTAGACGATGTCCTTCTTTGATTGAACGTTGGCCTCGGCGCTGGAACGCAACTTGTCGCGAATTGTATCTAAGTAGGAATGGATAGATTCCTCGGTAAACATGATGTCTACTTCCTTCGTGATAGTCTCGAATGTCGTGTTTTTGTACTGGTCAATATCCCAGGGTTCTTGGGAGGCGTCAATCTGAGCGGCGATGCCTTTATCATGCGGGGGTATAATTTGGGAGCCATTCGCCCAATAGACTTTGTATCCATTGTCTTCTTTAGGATTATGGGAGGCAGTAATCATCACACCAGCACCGGCAGCTCTTTGCTCCACCATGAAAGGCTGCAATAGATGTCAGTTTCCATTCCTCAGACATAAGAGAGAGGGAACGCGTAGGCACTTACCACCCACGGCGTACAGACGATCCTGTCTGCCAAATACACTTTAAAGTCTTTTAAACGCAGCGCTCTGGCAGCTAAAGCTGCAAAGTGTTTGGAACTCAGGGAACCTCTCGTGCGATGATCGTATCCCAGAACCACACCCATGGATTTGGCTTCGGATCCGAATTGCATCAATAGGTACGAAATAAGCCCCTGTAAGCATATGAAATAAACATCAAATAAGTAGAAAGAATTCCTCTTAGGACGAGGAATTCCTGATAGGAGTTGTTGCTTACCTGTGTCGCTTGAATGACTGTCAGATCGTTCATACACATGGAACCAGCTCCCATGGGTCCTCGCAGGCCAGCTGTCCCGAACTGGAGGCGGCCTTCAAATCGCGAAAGGAGGTCTTTGATGTCCTCATTCTGCTCCGAAAGAGAAGAAGAATCGCCTAAATTCTTCGCTTTTTGGATCAATCTCTCAGTGTATTGCCGCGTTTCCTCATTAGGATCCCGCGACATACAGGTCTGCGCATGCAGCAAAGCATCGCGTACGCGTTGCAACGTGTCCTCAGAATCACCCGACATAGTGTGCAGCCACACACAGGAAGGCAAGTGTATACAGAGATAGGAGAACGAGAGGAACCGTCAAGTAGAATTCTTCTTTTCTCCAACAAATCTTGTTGAACATTGAACATGTGAGAAACAGCAAAAAGGGTAGTCCAGGGAAATCTACAGCAGTGAGGGTGTTGGGAGAATGACCTTCACAAAAAAGTGGAATTCTTTGACGCATAGGGTAGTGTTATTTCGTTCTAGATACCAATGCTATGACGCAAGGGCAACTTCACTGAGCTGCTCCTTCGGAATCGGCAAGGCCTTGAGCACCTAAACGCTTCGCGTCCTTTCGACGCATGTAGTACAACATGTAGGCATTGCGCTGTAGCACATAGTCCTCGGCCACACGAGATACTTTGCTATCATCGTATTTAAACCACATAAAAGGCCCCTGAGGCACAAAACCCGCTGAGGAATTGCCTTTATTCTCAGAGGGCTTCGTGATGCTGTATCCTCGACAGGGAGCTCTAACGTAGGCGATATAATGGCCACGATTGATACTTCCAGTGTGCTCTACGAGCGCAAATAGATCATACTTATATTCATCAGGGTCTCCTTGAGGCATTTTCCCATTCTTCTTTCCACTCTCCGCGAAAATTTGGTCCTCCACGCAGCAGCTCAGATCTAAACCTCGTACGTCGAAGGACACATGGGTATCAACCTTCTTATGCCGGATTTTGGGACCTGAGGAGGCACTGGCAGCTCTCCTGCGTTTCCTCGCGGTGCGTCGACCAGAAGTGTAATCCTCGGCAAAGTCCCCATCTGCATCAGCTTCGCTAGAGGTTTGGTCGTCACCCTGGTTGTAAATGATGTGTTCGAAGCGCTTCAGGTGTAGACATAATATGGCGGGAAGTTTCCTCACAGCTAATTGCATTCGGGCATCTCGTAGCGTCCCGCATTTACTACAGTGAACTCGCTCATTGCTGTAAACCAATAATTGTGAGGAACGTTTGGTAATTTCACAAATCAATATCCGATTGGTATGAAGAGTGCGATACTTACTCAGAAAGTACTTCCGGTAATGCGAAATTCGCTAACAGGCTCTGCAAACTCCATGAATTCTTTGGTTTTCCGGAATCTTCTTCATCGTCGTCGTCTTCCTTGTTCCGTTTCTTCTTCTCGTCAGCTGTGGCGTTCTTACTGTCATCCCGCAATTGCAGCGACAGCTCGCGGAATTTCTCAGGTTTGGTGGTAGTCTCGGCGCAATGGGTGCAGGCGCGTTTGGTCACGAGTTGTCCTTCAAACGGCTCAATGAAACTAGTTTCTACCTTCTCTGGGTTCGCCCCTAGCTCACTCAAAGCATACTTCTGTGCATTCCGTTGCGCTTCATAAAAGCTATCTAGCAATGCGGAGTAGCATTCATGAGCATCTTGCTGTTCGCCATCAGCGAGTGATGGAGCAACTTCCCGGAAGGCACTATATAATCTTCGAGGCCGAAAAGAGCTTACATTTACCTTCGCGTGTTTCGACCCTGTAAGGACTTGCATGGTAGCCGCATCTTTTCCCTTCTCTGTCGCGGACTTCTTCTTCGACATTTCGAGAATCGTATCAAACGTGTCCGGTAACCATTCCGGAAACGATTTTTCCACTGTGTTTGGAAGCATTGAACGGAGTAAAAACGCAAATGCATCGCCTTGCTTCCGCTCTTCGCTGGATCCTTCGGTAGACATGCTCAGTCCCATTGCACCGAACAATGGTACACTGACCAATTCGGAAGCGCGGGCATCAGTATCTACCATACGCTCGTCATCCTCAACCTCGTCCGGAAGGACGAAATCACGTTGCTTGCTATACGTAGCAAAATTATGCTTCTTGGAATACTGATACGTAGACGTCACAGGATCAGTGTTTGCATCATTGACTGTGGTATTCGGTTTGTCATGACTGTGATTGCGCTCTCCCACCGGGAACAAGATGCATTCGTGGAATGCTCTGGACATTTCGCAAGCCAAACAGCTGCTTATCCTCCTCCTAGATCCGTGTCCTTCTTCCATATCTTGATCCCCACCTTCACTATTCTCCTTCCGCTTAGCACCGGCTTGGCTCCCCTTGGCCTTCCGCTCTCCGCCTTCTCCGAGGAGCGTGTCGACGTCTGCTGCTACTGGGAGTGGTTCGTCATTCCTGGATGCCTGACAGATGTCTTCTGGGTGGGCAATCAGGAAGTTATGAAGCATGATTGGATTGTGAAAAAATGCTGCTTGCACAACACTGTTTAGAAAGCAGCTGTGCCCCAAGTTGTCCAATCCCCTGGCGCAATTCATAGTTTTCGTTCCTAGAGACTGTCTATATTGATCCATTAGTTCAGACTCATTATCCTCGGCTCGCTTCTTGGGAACGGGAGCTTGACCTTTTGGAGCGGCGATTTGCACCTTCTGAAACTTTATTGGTTGATGGCTGATTCGCCCATTCTGTGGTGGATGACGACTCGGCTTCTTTTCAGTCTGATGCCCATGGGAAAGGTTGTTGCCGACAGCACTAGAGCTCATCGTGGCATGCGATGCTCTCGTTGTTTCCGCCGCTGTCGAGTGAGCTTCCTGACCAGAGCGAGCTGCAGAAGGACTGGTGGTTCGTTTCTGTCGCGCATTTGAATTTGAGGCCATTCCGGCACTTCGCGAAGCGGACGACGCTGCAACTGAAAAATAGGGTGAAGTCGAATGTCCTTCTGTGGCTTTGGTAGCGGGGGAAGAGGACATGACACCGTTAGAAGTATGGCGTTGCTGTTGTTGCTCCAAGCCATAATTCCCACTCTTTCCAGCTTCCCATACAGCTGCCGAAGTGGCTGAGGCTGCAGAGGAATGATGTGCAAACGTCTCTGTGTGATTTACCATCATCATGCAGAACGAGGAGCGCTGTAAGGCTCCTACAAGTGTTGAATAGGCTCTTGTTTTTGTCGTCGTAAAAGTGTGAGGGGTCAAGACCACCTCTTAAATGTGTATTGAGTGCTTTTCCCGAGAGATTTTACCCTTTTGATAAAGTAAAATCATCTCCAAGCAATCAGACAAACCAAGTGTCATGTCAATTATGACACCTTAATAACTCGTATAAGCTAGGTATACGCCAAGAATACCCCTCAAGACGTCCTTTCTCCCGCCGCCGCCGGCCATTCAACCCGTGCCTCGACCCGAGACTACCCAACAACGGCCCCGCCACAGCGCAGCATGGCCCGCCCCACGCTAGACAAAAACCGAAAGCTCTCTATGTGCTCCATGGAGCTTACATGAACCTCTATTAAACATCTAACAGTATGCGAGCGACTCCAATTCTCCTGTGGCAAAGTTTCTGTTATCATCCTCGTTACAGGGAGGCTAGTTGGCGTGCCACACGCCCCGAGCCGAAACAGTTTTCAATTTCTGTTGCGGTTTTGGTGCTCCTCGAACGGCATCTCCCATGCAATGCATGCCCGCGTTATTTCGCAATGTCACAGGGGATTGATGCTCGATTTTTAAGCACTCTTCAATTTTAGGTAACAGCTACACAGGTGAAACTCCTAAACTATGTTTTTTCCAAGATCCCGAAGATCTGTGGGACCAGTTCTCTATTCACACTCACAGTCAAATGAAAAATAACACTCATGTTCATTGTGCATGATTAACGGCATACCAGTTGGAAAATTCTCTGTGCACTGGAGGCAAACGCGAAGAAGCAGCTGAGCAATCCCGTCGAAATCGTTGAACTTGACTTGGTGCCACACTTGACTTCCCCGTCTGAGAGTGCTGACTCAGGAATTCTTCAGCGGCACCGCCACCAAATGCGACATTCGCTATAATTTTTTAACTGTAAGGAGTCCATTGCTTTGTATTTATTTTAATAGACCGCAGTAACTCAATGCGGTAAACGCTTTGTGGTGTGACCCACCGTGTGGGGTTGTTTTGTGCTGCACTGTATTTGTTTTGAGTGCTGCATTGCCCAATTTGCCCTGAAAACAATGAGCAAGTGTTGCCCAGTTTTTCACATAATGTTAACGAGAGTCGAGATAATGTTATCCTGATTCCGGTGCTGTGGGGGACGAACTCCATGAAACAAGGACTGGAATCACAGGAACACTGGAATCAGTTGGACAGATTTATCTTCCGCTCTCTCCCAAGGGTTTCCAACAGCTTTTCCTGCTGCCGCTTGGAAGGGTAAATCATTTGGACTCCATAGCTAGGATACTGAGATCAGTGAGATTTCTTCACTGCAGTTTCTGTTCAGTCTTCGTCACTTCGGCTATTGCAAGGGTCAAGAGACGGAGCCAGTTTACCATACACATACACCATACACTACAGCCTAAGGGGATCGATTGGCAGGGCATTGAATATCTGTCTTGTAGATTCATAGATCCACTGGGCATGCCGCATGCTGCATGCAGGTACCTGTTGTTGTTGGCATTTGAGTTCGTCAGCAGCTTTCTTCCCGCACTCCTTCTTCCTGTGGGATCGGAAGGTTCCGGCAATACTACTTCAGTCCTACAGCATTCCGGAATTCCTCCAAAGGACATCCACCTCCTTGATGATGTGGATTGTCAAATGTTGCTGGTCATCCACATCCACCCTAACTTCAATTCGCCGGATGGCGACGACGCGCCATTTTCGGATTCACGTAAAGTATACACATTCTTTGTCATTGACACCACTAGTAAACCTGTCCAGAAGAATAGTACTTCCCTTTCCCCCCTTGCATGCCAAGTTTCAATTTTACTCTGTTTTGATAGGCTGTATGCTACCGATTGGAATGCCGTTGTGAACTTGCGACATCCGTTCAGGAATCAAGATGCATAAAATATATGAGAGACCCAGTTATGACGAGACATGGAAGCCCCATGTTCGTCCTATCCGTATAGACGTACGTCCATGGACGTTCGAACTCGTGAGCTCGTTTTGTGCAAATAACAGTACCGATATGAACTGAACGCTACAGCGAGTTGAAACACCGAAGAGTGGTAAGAAGCACATACAGCCGCCCCAGGAGTTCCTTACGGAGGAGCAAAAGACGCAAGATCCTCTCAAGCCCCATAAAAGACATATCTCCAATGAGGAACTGAGTACTCGACTAGCCAATCGTCAGCAGGAGAATAAAGTAAGTGTTCAGGAGAATGTGTCGTGGTTATCACCTCATCTCACGCGCATGCGCATGTACAGCCAACTGATCTTCTTCCGCGGAGAGGGCAACCACACGATGATAAAGGAAATCTTATTCGCGACATATACAGGGGTGAGCAGTCGCTCGACTCTCTCCTACAGCGAAAGCGCAAAATTGATCCGGCGGATATCGACACTATCAGAAACGGTATGCAACCATCACATGTATGCAACGGACTAATCCTGAAAATGGCACTGCGTTTTCCATGGGTACGCAATTCAGGGATAGGATTCGCAAAGCCTGGGGACAACCAAGTTTGTAGTATAGAATACCATCCGGGATTTTACAAGACTCCAGGGAATGTACCGGGATCGACATGGGGGTATGTCTATTGATTGCTCTGGGCCATACTGAAGCTAAGTTGCAGCGTTCACCTCGTGAATTTGCTTCCAGAAACTTTAAACCGCTGCCAAATTTTTTCAAAACGGAATGGGCCAGGAAATCAAGAATGGACGCCCAGAGAGGGAGGAAAGTTAAGGGGTTCGGAGAAGGTCCATCCCTTCCTCGAGTCCCCATGTCCTACCGTGAGATGACAGTATACGAGAAGCGACGAGCTCAAGAGATAGCAGCAGAAGTACAAGAGATCAAAAACTTAAACGTAAGCTACAGCATATCAATCTTCCAAGTGTAAACATCAAGGACTTTACGTTGAAAGAGCTGCAGCCGACGTCAACGAAAGCAGTGGATGATACATGGGAAAGTCGGACAGGTAACCTGACGGTTTCAAAGGAACAGCCGACAGAGTCGCCGATACCGCCCAGTACCGAAGAAGGTTCCAGTAAATCTAAAGAAGGGGACAAGGGAAAGAAAAAAGGGAAGAAGAAATGATACCCTTACATATACAGCTAGAAGGTCGTGAACAACAATGTCTATTAGGGCGATGTCGCAACGACTACTGATATCGTGTGGGAAAGAGTGGGAGGAAATTTTCTGATTTCCCCCGTTTTGTCATTCCAACCTGTATTCAGCGCATCGCAACAATCAATACTCCTTTCCGTTAAGTAGCAGTGGCTGGTCTATGCCCTTCTCATCTTCAGTAGGAGCTCGCCTAGAGGAACGTCCATCTATATTATTGTTTTGCAAGACTTCATCAATGACAATACCTTCTCCTTCCTCCGTGGAGGCTGTAGGAATGTCGATTACAAGGGTAGACAGTATTCCAACCACCGCCGCTACCACAGGAATAATGGTCACAATGTAGCGGTAGAACTGACCACTATCATGATCGGTAAATTGTACTGCCAAAATTACTATACCATTGGAGAGTTTATCAGTGAAGGACATAGCCCCGTATACGAATGCCCCGCTCTCCGTATCAGAGCCCACAAAGTCAGCCTCTAAACTGACAGTGGTCACCATGATGGTGGCGTTACCAAGTCCCAACAAAATCGCAGCACCATATGTTCCATTCCGACTAGAGTGATGCAAGAAAAACATGATGATGCAAGCAACCGTGACCATTCCTCCTCCGATGGCGTACGATAGTCTCCTGCCAAAGCGCTTGTTCATCGCTTTCACGAGTAAGGTGCCAATAAAGCTAGAAAGGTAGACAACCAAAGGGACGATGGCAGTCGCATTGTTAGCCATTGTCAACGTGTTCTGTATGTAGAATTGAATATAAACTTGAGATACGTTGACCACCAGTCTTGTGCACATGTAATTTAGTCCGACCTGCATAACAGACACCACACCAGTGACGTAAACTTGGGCTAGCAGGCACATACAGCATCCACTTACGGCGTAAAACCCAGATACTTTAAACCAGTCGTACCACTTTCGTGGCTGATGATTTGACATGTCAGACGCATTGGAGCTCTTCTTGTCCGCATCCCCCGCACCGAATATGGGGGAATCATCTTCTTCCTTCAAAACATCAAGCAATTTTTTATCCCCATTTGGACTGTGTGCGGATTTGGATCGACATTCCGCTTCTTCGGCGAATTCCTCAACAGAACCACACCTTGGGTATCTGCCAGCGTACACGTCCATTGAGCCTGAGCGGCAGTCAGCTGTGGCCCTACCAAATTCTTGAATGGCCTCAGTGAAGGAGCCCCTTTCCTGATGGACTCCATGCACAGGTTGCCGAGCCTGTCCAATTCGGTCTAATTCCTCCTTTGAAGGTTCAAACTGTTCCACGTCTTGCATGTCGTAAGCTTTCTTAGCCGCTTGTATCTTCATAAGCTTCCGAGAGAATTTTGACATTTCTTTTAACTGTTCCGGCGTATGCTCTTTTGTCCCAACGAGAAAGAATAACGAACACGCTCCACCAATTGCCACCTGGACAAGACCGAACCGACCATTCAATATCGCATACCGACCAGACTATAGAATATTAACTCGGTCAACTTACAACGATATAGGCTAGCGTATGATAAGTGTCCGCATGTTGGGAATGTTCGCATGTAGAGGTTGACTCTCCTTTGGCAAGCAATAGTAGGTATAGCGTGACAAAGACCTGGAGCTCAAACGAATACACCGGTCGGAAACGGTAACAAGGAGGAAACACAGCAGCCAACGTTACTCACAGTGACATTGGAAAATATCGTAAATCCGTAGCGAGCACTATTCAAGAAGACTCTTTCTGCTTCGTCGATGGACAGCTCGGGAACCAAGGCCATATGCGACACTTGGACACTTGCCCATCCGAAATTGAAGAGCGCCGCCGCAATAGCGTAGTTAATAGTCTTATCTCGCAGGAACCAAGACTGGTCGGCGGTGATACTCTTTCCTCCGTCTACCCAACAAGGGATGCAGAAGCCAAACACCATTAAATAGCAAATCGTAACTAAGCAGACCCCGAGGAAGTTCCAGAGGAGTCTCCGTCCGCATCCGTACTGCGGACATCCTTTGGATTTATCACTAAAGATCCCAACTAACGGCGTAGCAATCGCATCCGCTATCTGTAGGTCAATGAACGCTGTGAAATCGTTATATGTGCGCTCTACGCTTACCAAAATCTCTCTTACCTGACCGGAGAACATGACTATTCCCGCCTGACTCTTTTCCAGGTAGACGGCTTTTTGTAAGTAAGGCAGCAGATAACTGAACCAGGTAGCCGCACATAAGTCATTCATCACATGGCCCACACTGTACGCGGCTCGACGTATGCCCGGAAGGGGCTCATAGACATAGGAGCATCCCGGAAGTTCAAGGCGCCTCGTTTTGACCTCCTGCGTGCAGTGACAGACTCCGCCGTGATCAAAGCACACATTGCCACAGGTCAAATGCTTCAAACAATTTAGTAACGGATACATTGAAACAGAATCGAATTCCTATGAGAAGAAATGGGGGCATACCGCTCGTGGAATGAAGGAAAAAGACGGCATGGACTTACCTTGTCGGTCGGACAGCAGGAAGCTGCACCTTGCCCCATTGTCCCCCGGTTTCTTACACAATCTCTTGGCCACCAAAAACAAAACTATGCTCTACCAAAACATTGAGATTCTTTTCTATTGTGGTTTTTATACGGAAAGAAAACCAAACATAAACGCCTGTCGCTATCTATATTAAAAGAGGTGTGTATTTGCAGTGGCGCTTCTCGACGTGCGACCCTTTTCCGCACGAACAATGTCGTTGAACACCTGCCAGAATTGATGCCTTCCCGGGTATTGCCGTCCTTGCAATCTTGGTATCTCGTACTTCAAGATATACATCATGGCTTAGCTTCACCGAGGCTCTTATCACTCCGGTCAGAAGGCTGTAAAATACCAAGCCAACTTCACAAAGCATCCTAGGAATTGTGGATTTCCCCTTGTCGAGGTTGATGACGCATGAATGACGTCAATGAGGACATACACGTAGCATTTTATTCGTCAAACTACCGTGCCATGGCTGCATCTGGGGAAACGGGGCGTAAACGGGGCAAACGAGGGCGAGCTGATATCACCCGTGACTCTCACGAAGTCAGCAAGAAGCGTCATACCTCCCAGTTGCCAGAATTACTCAATGCCGATGACGATGGCGAACCCGTGAAGAAAGGCTTCACAACCTGGAAATCTAACCTACTGACGAGAAAAAGTTGCGATAAATATGCCCTGCCGTTCACCGACAGTTCTGGAAAGCATTTTACACCCAAAAGTCTGTGTATTGGATCCATCGTAGAATTCGAGGAAGAACCTTTGGTGCAGAAGAGTGAACCGGGCACCAGCAGCGAGTCCCCTGAACAAACAGACAGGCATGTGTACGTCAAGCTACATAAAGCTGCCGGGAAGCTGAAAGAGCGGATGGGCTTCCGCATTCGAGCTACTCACTTTTTAAATCCTATGGAAGCGCTATGTCTTTTGGATTACGGGAGGCTGAAACTAATTCATCAAGAAAAGGCGAATAATGAAGAACACGGAGAGACTTTTTGTACATTTAAGGAAGCGTATATCCGCCTTCTGCAGCATATTGATGACTTCCGACTTTACAGGGTGTATTACGACCTGTTTTCACGAGGTTACGCCCTTCGCCGACTACCGCAAGCGCATGCTGATCCTACAGTAGGATCGTTTGCTCTACACTTAAAGCGTCCGTCGAAGTCTTCCCCTTCAAATTCTTTGCAATACTTGGTGATCATTGTGGACGGAGAACAAGATTTCCCTCCGCCCCAGTGGTTTGCATCCTTGACAGCATACGAGGAGCCGCTAATGTTGGCTGTTGTGTCCGGAGCAGGTGCTTCTATAGTATACATGAAAAGCAATTTTGAGTCTTTGGGCTCTTGACTAGGATACTTCCTTTCTATGCAACTGCATCGAAGCTTTTGTTCTACCAGAGCACGAAGAGCCGTGGTTTCCTTGCGGTATTGTTGGATTACTGTTACCTGTATAGCGAGTAACTTGTCTGTTGTCAGTCGTCTTTGCCATTGGGAACTGGTACAGAAGGAAGGAGGATATTTTGTCCCGGTAAATTTGAAGGAACTATCCGCTCTACGGAAGGACTTTCCTCAGTATCCTTCCATCCATGCAACTCTTGGCCAACACTTAGCCGTCGGAGGGGGTTCGGCGAGCCAAACGATGTCTTCAGGTTGTGGTGATCCTCTTCTTTACGGGGACGATTTGGATGCACCATATAAAATCGTTTAAGGTACTTATCTCTCAGCTCTTGACCAAGGTACTTTCCTCGTGACTTATCTGATGTCTTGCCGTGGCTGTCGCGCCATTGTTGGGAGTTGCTCGCCGGAGGAGGCGCAGTTGAAGTGGTGGGCTCCGGAAGACGGAATGGTGTCAGCGGTTTCACAAATGTGCATAATAATCTCTCCTGTTTTGGTTTGGATTTCGTCGTGGTCTCTCCTTTATGCGTTTGTTGAGGGCTTGCGGTAGAAACGTGACGTTCACGAGGCTTGTTTGTCCGAGGCCTTTCATCTGGCGTGTGTTCTTCCCAGAACAAATCATCGTACCTTACGCGTACTTCGGGCTTCCAGCGCGTTCCATGGACTGGGTCTTTTCTGGTGGGTAATGCCACATCAGGGTGTGGCTCTGGCGAGTGAGTTGACGGTCGCGGGACGTGTGTTGCTCGGTGAGAACGTTGCTGAGCGGAAACTGTTCGTTTCTTCGTACACGAAACCGCATCTCCGCTACGTCTTTGTAGGATAGTATCCTTTAGAATTATCGATTCGGCGTTTTCACTATTGCGTTCTGCGTTTGTTGCTAAAGAATGCGTTAGTGCTGGCTTATAATCAGGGGACTTGCCCTCAGGTTCTGTGTCATCGTCGTCCGAGGATCGACTTTCGAATATCAAGACCGAGTCATCTTGTTTCCAGTTTACGTTTCTCTCCACGTGATCCTCTAGTGGAGCTTCCGAAGTATTGGATATCATCGACGCCTCTTCTTCCTTGTCGGTAGTAATTCGCGCTGGGGACACAGAAAGTGAGAGTCCGAGAGTGCAGCTGTTCTCATTTGTTTGTACTGGAGGTTGTGGATAATTGTCGGAGAAATGACTGTCGATAGAAAAGTCGGTGAGTGTGCAGCTCTCTGACGGTTCAGCTCCGAGGGCACCTACATCCACCCCGTCTAACTCTTCTGAGGAGGCTTGTGATGAATGATGCTTTGCCTGCTGATAGTCTGCCCTTTGTGCATGTCGCATAGCAGATTGTGGTCTCACGACACTATCAATCGCTTTCCCTGGTCTTCGTGGCTGTAATGCACTTTGAGGTCGTCTTCCTGAAAGCGTTTGCAAACTCTTTTTACGTCTGGGCCCGCTCCTTCTTTGTTGCGCCTTTTCAAAGATGTCAAGTTCTTTATGCCATGTACGTCCGAAAGCGCTTTGAGGTCTTATAAACTCAGTCGTTGGACCGTTGCTCGGTTGTGCCGCCGTTTGAATCCCTTGTCGTTGGGAACCGGTAGGTGACTTCTTGTCCATAGCCAGTTTCAGCATTTGATCCACCTCTTCATTTACAGTACTACGTCGTCTTGTGGCGGGGCAACAATAGCCACCCTCAATGGTTTGTCGCGAAGAAGTTTTCGTTAGAGATACACGTATTGTATGGATGAAATTGCCTCCCATTCCTCGATTACCGACTCCATTCCTCGTTGTTACCCCACCATTAAATTCAGCTTTGCCTTCAACAGCCAAGCTGCTGTCCGCCGTATTAGGGTCAGTGGGGAGGTGGAAACTTCCCGCCTTTAGCCAATCTTTTTCATCCTCGTCCTCATCTATCGACTCCTGTATTTTGCATCCCGGTATTGAAGGGGTCCGCGATGCCGGAGTTATGCATGCTGCTATGGGAGAACGCATCGATGGTTTTGGCGACGAGGCATGCTTTCTTCTATTCAGACCCTCTTTTCGCTGTGGAGGGGACATCTCAACACTCACAGAACTCCCGCCTTGCATTTTAGATCCTAATAGTTCCAGCTGAGGCCGCTTTGCACGCACACTGTCCAGATCAGAAGCATCAGCATCTACAGACGAGTAGTCGATTTTCGAAACCTTGCTCCCGGGGAAACGGTACGAACTGGACGCCCGCGATGATTCCACGGCATCATGTTTCGGTATCGTTGGAGACTTTTGCTCCCCACCCCAAGCCGTGGACGACCGACTAGGCAAGTTCCAAATGGTTTTTTTCACCCCTTGCACCGCCTCCATCTTTCCAATAACCACTCTAGCGAGGCCGCAGTACTGCTGCTATATCACTGCTGAAACAATGGATCATGGCTAATGGCTCGACAATGGAGTAGAATGGTCGGTCCATTCACCAACGTTCATTCTTCCATTTGCCCGGATAACCAGATTGCAATGACTAGATCTCATTCCCACAACCAAGTCTATGTATTCTTCTATAAGTCTATACGTTTACGAGTACCATACATGCTTCAATTTTCTATAAAAGGGGAAAAGCAGAAAACGCGCGAGGCAACGGGACACAACATTCAACTTGAGACACTGGGCAGCTGCGACTTTCAAATGTAGCCCATACACTTGTTTCTCAATGATTCTTTCACGTATAAGAACTTCATATTGATTTTGTTATGGTAAAGTGTATGTATAGTGTGGGTAGTGCAACAAGAGGTGTTATGCGCTGTTGCTTTTAGGTCATGCAACGCGCTACAAAGTGATTCGTGCTTCCCAATGCTGATGCGTTTATAAGCGCTCGATGAACGATACAATGTCAGATATATCATCCAGGATAAAACAGGGTCCTCTCGAGCCCGATGAAATGGTGAAAAAGCCAGAACGCAGTGGCAGAGAAAAGCTACAGTTCCAGGAACTGCAATTATCCACCTCCATTCAATGTGACCGATTCAAGGAGTATATGGAGACACATAAGGACCCTCGTCCATTTCTATACAATTATATTGGACTCGAAGAAGGGGGAGATGCTGATGCCGCTTCGCTTGCGTTCGTGGAACCGCTCTTCAAAGAAGTGTCTAAAGCAACTTCTGTCAAGGAGTATAATGAAGTAATTCAGAAATACTTTGATCGAGAATATGTTTGGGTCAGACTTTCCTCCTTATTTAAGGAGGGCTTACCATCTGGTGGTGAGAACGCTGCGCACGAAAGCCCTGTGGAGGGGCTTCTTTTTTATGAAGTGGACATCAATGACATCGCTCAAGTGCTCACAAACAACATGCAGGGCTTAGCACCTCCAAACAAAGGAGAGGTAAGTCGGAGTGGGACAGATGCACTAAGAATAATAAGCATCAATGACTGTGACATTGTTCTCGGTGCGGAAGAAGCACCCCTGGAAAATACAATGAAACTTGTCGATGCCCTGTTCTTTGCTATGAGATCTGACCAGCGCAGTGAAGCACAATCCAACAGCTGGATAAATGCATTTGCTTCAGCCCTAGCAGTTTTGCTTACCGGCGATACATTTCGAGAAATCACTAAAGCTGGTGCATACGCACTTCTCGCAAATCCACCCTTAGTGGACATTGACTACGGAAGCTGTAAGACGAGTACTCGGTTGCACGTAGCCAACACCGAGACAAATGGAAACTTATTCCTCGTAAGTATACATACTTCTGCGAAGAATTTATCAACAGTAACGACGGAGGATGAGGAGACAATAGAGCAACCATCCATAAGTGCCTTTACTGCAAAGTCTTCCACAACCATTGCTTTGCACATAGAATTCGAAGGAGGTGCGACAAGGTAAGCATAGAGCTTATTGAGGCTATAACTTTTACGTACCTGTTTCATTTCCTGCAGGGCGCATGTGGGCATCGATCCTGGAGTGTGCACTATCCACTTACCGGCCAAGAGCACAAATGAAGCGCCATCGACAGCATCAGAATACCATCCCTTGGACTTCATGAAAGCGTCAGCTCGTTATGCTGATTTGGATAGTGCTACTCTACCTGTCTTAACCCCCCTTTACGGGTGGGGATCGGGCACTGACGGGTTCCTCGGTTACGGTGGGAACAAGGATTCCGCGTTTCCTTTGCCCATCACAGTAGGTCTCGAGCTTGGTCTGTTGCGTGTACGACAGGTCTCATGCAGTGCTCTCCATTCGGTACGTAAACACCGAACCCCTGTTTCCCTGTTCTTTTCCAATTCTGTATCTCTTTCTTCAGGCCGTCGTCACGGATGTAGGACTTCTGTACACTTGGGGAATGGGATCCGACGGGGCGTTGGGCCATGGTTCTCTAGACTCCCAAAAGACGCCAACTTTAGTATCATACTTTGGCGTTCAGAATCCGTTGGTAGTAACAAGTGTAGCATGTGGCAGCGATAACAATACAAGTCACACCGTGGTTGTGGCTGAAGGCAGACGAATATTCGGAGGAGAAAAAGAAGCAGACTGGGAACTGCTGTCCCATCACAAGATTGTGTCGACAAAGGATAACCAATCTGAACCAGATTTGGAAGCCAAACTAAACAAAAGCAATGGTTGTGCGGAAAGAGGAAGAGTCTTCGTATTTGGGCATAAAGCTTTGCAAATTGTGTCCGAGAGCGACGAAGATAACACTTCCCCACAGCTGGTCACCAACGAAGAGCTTAATAGCTCAGCAGAAGGAGGAATTAAAAAGGTCAGTTGCGGGGGTGGATTTACGGTGGTCGTAACGAATGCTGGCAATTTGTTTTCTTGGGGAAAGGTTGCCAATGGGAGACTGGGACTAGGGCCCCAAGTAATGGAAAGCCGCGGGAACTCCGAGTTTAGAGCTATAAGAGAACCGATGGGAATATCAGCACCTTCAACTCAAGATGGAACAGACGTCCGATTTGTCAATGTCTCCTGCGGAGGCGGACACGCGCTTGCACTGAGTACCGAAGGCGTTTTGTTTTCCTGGGGTAGAAACGTGGAGGGTCAACTAGGGGATGGTACCACCATCGACAGGGATGTCCCTGTCTTAGTATATAAGGAAAAGGATTCCGCTATTCGGTTTGTCTCTGTGGCAACGGGCACCAGTCATTCCTTGGCAATCAGCGAAAATGGAAGCTTATATTCTTGGGGAGGAATAGGAGACGCTATGCTTGGGCACGGGGACTACATCGTAAACAATGGAGAGACATTTTCTACGAGAAACTTCGAAGCAAAAGTGACCGATTACGAATTTTCTTCTGAAAGCAAACGAAGAGCGTTTTGGAGGCTTTGCCCTTGGTTACGTCCTCGAGAGATCCTAGCGTTTCGAAGACACCGACATGAGCGGATATTACAAGTTGACGGTGGGGACTACCATACAGTTGCAATCACTGTAGCGGGTGATATCTATATGTGGGGGACGATTGCCAACATCCCTGATTCGGGAAAACAGAAGAAGAGGCACACATACTTCATACCGCGACGCATGGGTTGGTCCGAAAACCAGAGCTCGAACTCAGTCCCCGATACGTTTCGTTTAAGCGCATTGAGTCTAGCCGTAGCTGGATCTAGGAACTTTGCCCTCTCCGTTGGTAGTAGTGTTTCTTTGGACATTAGGCACTGCCTGCCAACCACTCTAGCCCAGCGGATTGATGGTATGACCCCTTCAGGGTTCTATCAAAACCCCCTCCGAGAAAGCGGATCTTTGGCAAGCAGCCATTCGCGTCTGGACACCCAATTTGGGACAGGTACTAGGTAAGCTTCGGTGATGCACGCATGTCTGCGCTCTCCTAATATAGACTCTACGCTGCAGCTCGTCCCGACTTCCCGCCGACGCAATAGTCGTGGTAGATGGACATCGCTTGGAGGTCCATCGGGCACTTCTTTCATTGAGAAGTGCAAAACTGAAGCAGAAGTTTGATGGCTACGCGGCAAGGGACGCGGAGATAGTGCTGCCAGATCTTTCTTTGGAAGTTGCTTTATGTATGCTAGAGTTTATATATTCTGACAACTTGTCGATGCCACTCGGAGCGTTGATTCCGCATTTGAAGCAGTTATACGAAGCTGCCTCTGCATATGGAATTTCAAAACTAGCAGCAGTCTGCCGATTAATTCTCTATTCGCCTCTCTACATGATGGTACAGAAGAAAAATAAGGATGACTACGATGGCTATTTGAAACAGCTGGACACCAGCCTCAGCCCCGAAGAATTGAACAATGATGCTTCGCAGGTATTTTCATTCTCTATGGAGGAGGATGTACTGAGCGGTAGGAATACTGAAACCTTCTCGGACCTAGTCTTCCGGCTGGATGACGGAACGCAACTATCTGGGCATCAGATTGTCGTCGCATCTCGATCCGAGTTCTTTCGGGGTCTCCTTTCGGCCGAAACTACTGGTGAAATCGAGAACCAAATTATCACCGAGGTAAGCACGTTAAGTGGTAACATAAGAGTCTATTAGCACTATGACTATTGACCACGGGCAGATATGTCTCCCCGATGACACGGTTGTGGCAAAAATGCTACTACACTTTATCTACTCTAATGAACTTCGGGTGTCGTTACTGGACGAAATGGATGAGCCTACACGAGAGCAAACCCTGTTTAGACTCTTTCAGGCAGCAGACCGTTACGGGGTCCATCCTCTTAAATGTATGTAGATTTTGTCACCCGAGGATAACTTCCTTATTCGACAAGCAACAAGAAACCTGATGGTCCGTCTGCAGCTCTATGCGAATCTGTACTTGTACCATCCAAAGACATGGTATGTCGGACTTTGGATACGGCAGACAGAACTGGTGCAAGCATATTGAAGCAGAAAACTATCTGCATGGTGATTGATAACTTTAGCGATCTTTACCACAATGAAACATTCCGGCATTTACAGCAAGCTAATCCCGGACTGATGCATCAAATTCTCCTGAAGTTGCAGGAGCGGAACCATAGCATACTGACAAAACTGGTATTTTCTGAGGCAACGAACAGGGAGCAGCCCGAGGAGTCGAACGAAAAAACGAACCTTCCACTAAAGGAGCTTGCTGGGGTGGTCATCTTGTTACCGCTTTATTTCCTCGTTGCTGCGAACACTACTTCGTTTGGATATATTGTTCCGGCAATGAACGTAGTCGCGGTCTTCTCACTGCTATGGTACTTAATGGCCGTACTTCGAGGAGAGTAACACTGTTAGTAGGGGGAATGTGGAGTAAAAGAGTCAAAATTTTGCTGTTCATTAGGCAACCATGTCAACGGTAGAGCTTCTGAAGCCATAATCACATTTCTAGATAAGATCAATTGAGTCCAGTTACGCATGCCGCTGCAGGACGTATCGCGCGACAAGTGAAATGACAGGAATGCCAGTTTCATCACCTTCACCCTTGGACCCAGTGGCGGCTGCACCGGCGATATCCAAATGCGAGTAAGCAATTGGGGTCGTTTCGTTGTCGATCCCGTGTTCATCGAGCCTACTAGTCTTCATGAGGAATGCCATGGGGAATTGATGCCCACGGGGAGTGCGGCTGGACGGGGCACTGTTACACTGCACAACATCATGATCGTCGCGGTTCTGCAAATACCAACATGAGAAAGATGTGAGAGTTCAGACAGCAACGGGGAAGAATGCGGGCTGAACTCACCTTTGGAGTGATGAACCGCATGTCATCCTTGCGCAAGGTAGAGATCTCAAACGGCTCTCCGTAGACATCACCAGCTGCTTGCATTTTTTGCGCACTGCTCTTGAGCCTTGCGGGTCCGTTATCCATGACAATTGGATAGTGGCCTACAGCCAATGCGGCATGGCCTGTTAAAGTGGCTACAGTGTGTAGCATGGTATCCGCTTCGGCGTACTTGGGATTCCCAAAAGATTCCACAATTTCCTTACGGAGATAGTGCAAAGCATCACCCATGACCATTCGCCCTTCTGCGTCAGTATTGACGACTAGTACGCGACGACCCGATGGGGCAGTGATGATTTCATCAGCCACATAGGCACCGGACCCGACACTATTGCGAACCATGCTCAAATACATGACAACGCGGAGATGGCTGGGTTTAAGTTCAGCAACGCTTTTCATGAAACCAGCAGCTCTGCAAGCAGAAAAGCATGCAATGAATGGACACGCAACAGTTTCACTTGGCCTCAGTATCTACTTTACGTACGCTGAGGCACCACCCATATCCCTACTCATTCCAGCCTGCATGGAGTACAAGCAGGAGACAGTGAATGGTTCACTACAGTCGAAAATTGATAAAGGCCATACCATGATACCGCCGGCTTTAATGTCAGCACCACCTGTATCGTAGGTGATCCCCTTGCCAGAAATGAACACTTGCTGGGTGATGGGACCGCTTCCCTCGTACTCAAGACGAATGATACGCGGATGGTGTTCTTTAACATGCAAGGAGGAGCGTCCAACCGCATGAGACAGAGGGTACTCTTTCTTTAGTTTCTTCATGTCCTGTAGAACACGAAAGACTTCTTCTTTACCCACTTTAGATGTCGAGTCATATCCACAATTACACAATCTTACATCCACAATCTGGACCTTGACATTGGTGTGCTTGAAGAGTTCAGATACGTACTCAGCACATCGCGGAGGAGCTGTACGCTCCGGGTCGCCGCCTGGGATACACCAAGAAATTCATGGTAAAGTTTGCAATGAACCGGGTAGAAGAAATGCAACCCTGAAAAGCATACCACATAGATCTCGGGCAGCTCTTCGTCCCTTCTCCATGGCCACAACTTCCTGGATGATTGTCTCCGGGTCCCCAGCTCCTTCCAGAGGCACAAAGCCTAATTCAGTGATGGGTTCAGCCACATCCTCTCCGGAAAATTCGCGATTCATCAGGGGTGAATAGCACCCGAAAAGAGCTCCCAAAAGTGCTACTTCCGTGGCCTTCTCGTACACGGGTCCTTTCCTGAGCGTGGGACTCAGCACCAAACAGGGCCGAAGACACCCCGCGGATTTCAGGCGACGGATTGCATCACGAGCTGCAGGATGGTCATCAGTGCTTTTATACCCCCTTCGTCCGTACCATACGCCAAGTGTGGACACGTACCGGCATCGCTAATACATCGAGGGTCATCGTAATCCCGGTTCAGCGGTCCCACGTTGGCCACTGCATGCATATCCACCATACAGATGGTCCCACTCAGGCCCAAACTCACTGTCATACCATGCACGTACCTACGAGACGTCCGCCGGCCACCTCGGAACACACGTGAAGATTGCTGGGGGATCCGAAAGATTTGTCCAACTTGGATCCTTGTTCGCAAAACTTGTTCAACCTGGAATCCATGCACAAACTTTTGTAATGCAGCACATTTTTTTGTTTTTGGAAACTATGCGGTAGTGCGTACTTCTCCACCTGAGGATTCGCCACTCCCGACGTCAGCAGAATCACGGAATCGTAATGACAGTCGGCAGGCCCGAAGCTATCCACTTGGACAGGTTTCAGCGTTGGGATCGGCATCGTTCGTATCGTGGCGTTGACCAGGGCTAACACACACAAACAGAAGGTAAGCTGTATTGAGTTCGATTCAACTTGGGACAAAAGCGCAAAGAGAAAAAAATAACAATCCCGGGAAGCATGTGTATGTATGAAGAACAATTCATGGGATCTCCGCAAAAAAGCGAGATGAAGTAGCTTGAATACGGATGCGGCTTTTTCTGCTTTCTTGCATTCATGGGGTATTGTGGTGTACACATTTAGTTTCTTTGGCTCTGAGCTATGACGAAACGACGCTATTTGTTTCCTCCTTGTATGAAATTTACACGCCGCTATCCCCCTGTTTGTTTATACGTTGCTCTCTTTGCAAATGTGTACCGAGAGATGGGTGGTTCAAGTAGAGGGTGTGTGCCGACTAACTAATTGACCTGCTGTTGGATTATCTACCAACATACCTTTTGCACGGAAGTCGGCATTATACCATCGTCCCTCCTAGTAAGTTCTTGGACTTATTCTCCAAGAAAATACGCAATTGTTTTTCGAAGCAGCTCTTGAAAAAGGGGCTCCAAATTGCCCCGACGTTCACCTTCGTTGATTTGGTTTCTTGAGCGTTCTCAGCGCCTTCGGAATCAGGACTAACCACATCGCGTTCTTGACCGAAAAACTTACTTTGTTTGCCAAACGCGAAACGCCGGGAAGAACTATCCTGATCAGAAAGCTTAGTCTTACGGTCTTTTTTTGCCAATCCTGAAGAGTACGACGCTGTTCTGCTTATGTTTTTTTTCACAGACATCCCTCTGAATTTTGTAACAACATCTTCGCCACTCCTCTGCTTTGAGCCTTTGCCCACTGAACTTTCTGTATCGTCCGATGTACCGTGTCCACCAACGTAGGTAATGATGCTACGCTTCATGGCGTTCCTAGTTCGCGGCGCGTTGAATGTTCTATCGATGGCAGTGGGTGGCAAACTCTCCGGATTAAGTTCCCCCGGGCTAGCTCGATCAAATCCGATCCCATCATTCCCAGAACTGCTCCCCGGAGATGCTTCTACACTCTTCGGCGGACTATTGTCTAACACACTGTCGTCAGTTTCTGGAGGAGGACGGGCTTCCGGACTGGGATTCCTAAAACCTTCTCGTTTCCAACGAGGCTTCCAGGGTTGTTTCGATTTCTTCAGTATTCCTTCGACCTCCTGATTTGACTCAGAAGTCGAGCTCTCGTTGGAACTGTTCCTCGGGACTTCGTTGTCACTCCTATTGTTATCTTCTTCACTACGAGGCGGTGTACCATCGACGTTTTGTAAAGCTATGGAACCAGTTTTAGCCGCGTTTCCGGATACGGAAACGCTCGCATGCCAGCCTCCATTCATATGATAAGCGGAACCCTCTTTCTCGTGCTGAACCTCTTCCGGATACCCCGCTTCTTGTAGGGCTTCTTGCCCAGCACGTTGGCCCATTCTTTGTGCGGCCAGTACCAAGGACTCATCGGTCATACTGGGGTCTGGGCGGGCTGGAGAAGGGCCCAAAACTGTAACTACTACGTTGAGCGGAGATAGATCAAAGTTTTCAACCGGATCATCACTCTCCTGCTTCACCTTCGATTCTTCATCCTTTCCGATAGACAGACCTCCGCCAGATATAGGCACCATGGCGATAGAAAACTTCGACTCACCCGAGGATTTGTTTCCATGCCCAGTGCTAGCCAATCTGTCAGGGTTACCCCCACCCTTGGAGGATGTGCACGGGTTTGAGTCGTCATTTTCATATGATCGCTGTCGGGCTAGCACAGCCCTGTTGACTCCATCATACCCAACGAATCTACTTCCAGATTCACGTACAACAGAGTCTGTTCTATCTGCTTGGCCGAATCGTTTCGCTTTCCCGGTAGAGCCCCTGCTAAGATCGTTACTGTCTTTGCCTTCCGCATGATTCTCGTTCAGAGCGTCCGGTGCGAACGCATTGTTGCGAAAGAGCCTTTTTCGAGGAGCATTGGAGCTCTTTGTCTGTCTACGCGCAGGCCTGTTTCCCGCTCCCGGCGTGCTGGAATTTTCCTGGATATATGTCGAATGGGAATTTACCAAAACGTCAGATTCTGGAAGCTGGGTATCATCAAAGTTCGTATAAGAGGATGTTTTCTCCAATCTGACCGTCTCGCTGCCCAACCACTTGGAAGCTGCCTCGACTCTCTGGCCCAAACGCTTCTGCTTTGACCGACGTTTTTGATTCTTATGATGATTCTGTCGCCGCTCTTGCGACGACCTTTTGTTCGCATCGTTATCTGCTGCATCCTCTTCGTGAACGGGGGAGTCTCCGTGGAAACTATAGCTACGCTGCCGTGCTCCCTTACGGAACTGACTACGATGTACCTGTCTTCGCATCGTGTGAGGCTTCATAGTTCCGTCACTAGGGGCATCTGAAGCATACATCGTTCCTTTCCCTCCAGCGTTCTTCTGGTCAGTGGTAGTAAATCCAGAGGGCTCCAGATCCAGACTTGGAATTGCATGCATATCGGCTTTCACTGGATCCAACGGCGCACTTTGAGCGGAAGCTAGCGGAACATTTCTCCTCGACAGCGTTGGCGAGCCAGCTGACACATCCCAAGCTTCTCCATTCTCCAAAAAAGTGTCACCATTGATACCCCCAAGCTCCACCTCCTGACGGACGCTACCAACATCATCATCGCTATTGATGCCATTCCAGTTCTCATTAATACCACTTAGATACGAATAGAAGTGAGACTCAGGCCGAATATACGATTGGCCCGTAAACTCCTTGATAGAAGCCAACAAGCAGCGCATTAGCGGCCGCTCGGTATACCAGCAGTTCTCTTGAGATGACGCTGACACACTCTGAGAATCGTTTACCTCTTCAGTGTACATCGAGCTCAGTTTCGTTGAGCCAGCATCACTCCCATCAGAAGGCATAGTTGCCGCCTTACGCAGTCCTAACGCTGTAGACTCCAAAAGCGACAGTCGCGCGGTGGCTGCCGCTGACAGCGCAGCTGCAACAGCCTGACCGAGGGCATTATCAGTTTCAGATTCTGTTAGAAATACGACGTCCCGACCTTGGGGGGTGACTACCACTGTAGTTAGCCGACCACCCCAAATGCACGATACGGAAACGGCGGTCACTGCGCCAGCAGGTCGCGACAAAGAAGAGCTATCACTCTTGCCCGAGCGAGGACTCTTTTCGCCTTCTCGACTGGCAACGCTATCGTATCTGGACAGTTTCGGATCTCCTTGAATCACCTTATCGTTCGTTGAAGTAGTTTGATGGTCATGCTGCTCTATTGGGCGCAAAAGGTGCGCATCCGTGCTCATAGCAGTACCAATACACAGAACCAACCCTGTCTTTGTGCGGAGCTTATCCGAGGCGTCAACAAGTCTAGGAACTTTTACAAATTTCCGCACATCAATTCGGGCGCTTTGCCTTCCCGGGATGGCAGCGGCGGCTCTAGCCGCCGCCTTGGCTGAGGCAGCTGCCAATGCCACCAGAGTTGAACGGTTCAGTTTCAGGGGCGATGAGTCTGGGAGTTTGCTTTGCGCTCGCTCTGGGGTTGTAGCGCCGGAAGAGGAGTTTGATTCTCGCGACAGCGTACGCCCTCTCCTGCGACTCTGGTTATCCAGCAGCTCCTCTTCTGAAGCGTGTCCCTTGTCAGTGTGTTCCGAATAAACAGGAGAAGGAGGAAGAGGCGAATGCAGAATGTCATCAAGGCTAGGGAGCTCGATCCTCAGGCTGGCTTCTATTGGCTTACGGGAGGGTGTCGGGGGTAAGAAGAGGTCGTCCTGTTCCTCCTCATATCCCTCGCTGTTCTTGTCTTCGCTGTCGTGAGTGTCCTTTGCATCCTTGGAGTTATACAAGCCCCCTGTGTCCTGTTGAGTCTCCGCTGCCTCACCCTTTTCATCCTGCCCCAAATCCTTCCCCTGTCCCTCTGCGGAATGTTCCGACTCTTCGGGATCGAAGTCCACAGCCTTCTTTTCCCCCGGTGCGGAATTCTCTCGGTTGGACATACTTTCAGCTGGGGTTCCTGTAGAGCTTGACTCCTCCACTTCTTTCGGGGAAAACGAAGAGATCTCCAAAAACTCTGGCAGTTGATCGGGATGTTCATACTCAAATTCTTTAGAGATACGGTTCACTCGATCTACGAGACATTCCACCGGAGATGGAGTGTCTAGCTCTTGCCGGCAAAGAATACATGCAATATCGTACAGATTCAGGCCAGCCTCTATTCCCGTTTTCAACACAGTCCCAGTCACCCTAATATTCTGCAAGCACTCTTCCCGAATACTTAGTTGGGAACGAAGATATCGGATATCTCTTTCAATATCAAGATTTCGAACGTATTCCTTAAGCTCGGGATCGATTGGTTCGCGAATTTGAGGCCATCCAAACCACACCCAATCACACCATGCAACCTCCAAGTTATCCGGCATACAGTAACCGTGGTCGATTGGGATGAGGAAGGGGACCTGTTCGCCATTTTCACCCGGCACCCACTTTAGTAGAACGTTAGCGTCATTTCTATCAGTATTTAACAGGCGCATATCCAAAATAGCGATTTTCTGCACTTCTTTTACTGGGAATTTATTCGGTGCCCAGTCACCCACCATACTGTCATACTTGACAAATTCCTGCAGTGAACCAATTTTCCTTTCTACAGTAGGCTTGTCTGGGGACGAAGAGACATCTGGACTGCTACGTTCGTCCGTTATTGCCCCTTGGATATTCGCAGTGATTTTTCCACGATTGTTATTGAATACTGGATGCCACGCTTCAACCAGCCCAGTGTGTGGGACACCTGCCATTCCCTTGTGATCCAACATGAACGCAGCAATTTCTCTTTCAAATGCTTCGCCGCTAAGAATACCCTTTCGAAGACTGCAGTGCCCTAGCTTTCCGACGAATGACTTGGGGTTGTTGGGAGCGAACGCCTCTTCATCTTGAGGCTTGAAGCAACAGATATACCTGCAGCCACCACGAATAAAATTCAATGGATTTCAAAACGAATAAGGCTCTGTTTTTGACTTACTCATCATCAACTCCCTTCAAGAAATAGGTTCCTCCCTCTCCATCTTCGGAGAGCCGGGGCTTCTTTCCAGCGAACAAAGCATTCCGAGCCTGCTTCGACACCGCTACACAATCAAATCAATAACGGACGTAATATAAGATATATCCGACTTACATCCGTCATAAGGCTTTCTAATTTGGGAGTCCACGTCGCTGCTCCATACCTCTCCAGGCCCATATCGGGAGTGCCATTAATTGGACCCTTGACGGCCAGGTACACGGAGTTACCATCCGCAATGTCGAAATCCGTCAATCTATGGTTGCTTTCCAGCTCACATCCTCGAAAAAACAGTCTCTGCAAGGGTAAACAGTCAGTCGATGACATAGGATTGCAACCAAAAAAGTGACAGAGGACGTACAAACTGCTGAAGATTCATTCCAGTCTCTCGCGCGATAATTTGTTTCAGGTTCACCACCGTCGTGAACGCATGGGTGTTGACATCGATCGAATTTCGGCGATCGATCCATTTGACTCGAATCCTCATTGTAGTAGCCCTAAGTGAATACTGGAGTGTCTAGTACTAGTTCCACGAAATACACCCGTAAAGGTGATGAAATCAAGCAAGATAAAGCCCGGGAGCGTCAACGCACCCTCTCCCACGCTACTCGTATCTTGCCTTCCTCCTCCTGTAATTCATGCGTCTTTCCTGTTACTTTTGCCCTACCGAATATTAGACACTTGATACTTCGAGATTAAGCACCAATTAGACGCGGGAATGCCGTCTATGCTCCCTTCAAACAGCAATGAGATATCCCACTTCAACCTTTCCCGAGGAGCCGTGGCCGGCTCTTTCGGTCTCTAGAAAATGTAAAACAAGAGATCCAGCGAGAAACAAATCTACGTGAAAGCAGGTCTAGTATAACAAGAATGATACAAAGTGTGTTCTACGGGCTTGCTACACTATCAAATCGGAGGTTAGATGCTTCTAGATTGTTCTTTTCTTCCAGTGGAAGGTGGCAGAAATGATTGTAGGGTCCCACTGTCTGCCCCAGCTGGTCTGTTCTTTAGTTCCCACGGGACAGAATGCCCATACACGCACCTTTTAAACGCACTTACGGTTCAGAACCAGGGGAAAAACATAATGGTGAGTAGACGTCTCCTCCATCTTCCCGAAGAAATGAGTGACAGAGATTGTTGAAGTTGTCGTGGCGCTGTGGCAGTGCACCTACTACTTCAACCCGCCGTGGCAAGACTCAGGACAGCAGTTGTGGCACGTGCGGAAACGAGGATATGTAGGAACTTATGTTGTAGCTTGAAAAACTGAAGTGAGCGGGTGGTGCTGGGCAACCATGTGTTTGCAATTGTGCTTGTTTGATTTGGCTGCAGCAGCAGCCACTAAAGTACCCACCCCGCCCCCCTTATGTATGGAATCTTCGAAGCATGAAACATCGCCCGACACACCAACTCAACTCAATGGCGTGCCATTACGCCGCGGAAGACTGAGCGCTCTGGTTTGGAGGGTGTTTATCATCGGATAACTCTTCGGCAATTTGCTTATAGCTTGTAACAAAGGGACTTGCATCCAGGGCTTCCTTGACATGCGCGGATGGAAACAGAGCACAGTGCTCATACAGCAACAAGGAGGGAAGGGGCTCAATTCTTCGGAGACTGGCCGCCACTGAATTGACAACCGAAACCGGAGTAGCTCGTATGAGGTTCCACTGAAAAAGGTCATACAAGAGCATATGTACATCGAATCGAGACAGTAGGCCCACACCTTCCACTAGCTTCTCCACAGAAATGCCAGGGTATCTCCAGATCCACGACAGGAGTACCAAGGAGAGGGAGTTTGCTATGTGCGTTGAAGGGAAGCTGCAAAGCTCTGAACCACTGAGTCGACGTGCGGATGGATGCAGCAGAGTGTCTACCAGTTCGCGTTCCGAAACAGAAGAGCTGGATTCACTCTCCCTTTGTATACCAACGCTGGTAGCTCCGGCCACTAAGAAACCTGTACCATTACGGTTCCAGTTCAAAAGTGTATCCGTCCCAACATCACGGCTGGCCAGCTTCATGGAGTCCTCGAGATCCATAACTCCGTGAGGGCATCGCCCCTTCACCGTACCAGGAGCAGTCTCGTTGTCTTCAGAGTATCGACGGTGTTCTTCCTGCGGAACTTCTGAGGACGAGCCAGGTTTTTCTTCAAACTCCAAATGCACATCAAAGGATGATTCCTGTTGAATCTGGTCCAGCAGCTGAGTCAGCGTCAGTGCTCGGTCTGAACCGTCGTCCGCTTGGGACGCTGTGTGGGGCTGATTCGAGGGAAGAGGCCTGCAGCAGTTTGTGTCTTGAGCAAATCGTTCTACAATTGCTGGCAGAGAGTCCTGTACTGTATCTTCGCTTGCCGCACTGAGCTTAAACGTCCTTGGGAGTTGTGTACCGTCTGTCAAATGTACATCTCCCTTGATTTGCTTGTGTAGCCAAAGCAAGCTATCTCGGAACATGCTTTGGAATCGTTTCCCAATGGTCACTTCCCCTCTCTTCCCCCGAATGGACATCGCTTTGTTTGGTTTCGTATCCTTGATTGTTTGACACCATAGGAGCTTGTCCATGGGCGAGTACAGCTCTGGAGGGATTTCTCCGGCGGGTTTGCTGTTTAGCGAAAGAACGCTTTTCTCGTTGTGAAACATCCATCTCAAACATTGCACGAGGTGGTGATTCTGTAAAGGGCATAATCTGGAATGACCGCTATGGTTCTGCACGGTTTCACTTGTCGGGATGGCGGCCGACGTAAAACCTGAGTGTTCCAGGTGTTCCACCATTTCAGCCAGCAGTTCGTCAGACGAAGCCATTAGGTAAACAAATCGATGACGACACGTAGATTCGAGTTCCCACAGATTGTGTGCAATGTACGTCCAATATGGATCAAGGAACTTTAGCAGTTGTCGAATCGTTGAGACTGATTCTGTTTGGACACCAAATAACGTGAGAACCGCTTCTTCTACTACCTCAAAGTCAATTTCTGTGGGAATGCCAGGAGACGGGTTGTTCCTCCATTTGTTCACTGTTCCCATGATGGTGCGGAGCAGAAGAGAGTCCTCTTTAGCGCTCCAATCGACAGCTGTTCGTTCAATAAAATTCGATCCGGCTACAGGTACATTCGACGGCATCGCTTCTCCTTTGATTTTGTAGCGGCTACCCCGACCCTGGACAATTGAGCCAGAGATTGAAAAATCCTCTTTGCTCTTTTTTAGTTCAGACTTGACCGCCTCCTTGCTGGGCGCATCTTCCTCAACTTGGGTATTACCAAATGCACTAGTGAGTTCCGGTACGCTTGTATCTACGACTAATTTGTCTACTACGTACTTATCAAATATTTCGGCCAGCTCTTTCAGCTTTCTGTAGGTCTGTCCTTCGTGCAACTGACTCTGTCTTTTCTCATTTCCTTCACGCGTGGCAGAGCATGGAGATATCCATGCGGATTTGGCCATAAAATCTTTCATTCGAACGAAGAGTTTCCTTACGACAACATCAATAAACCGTTGGACATTCATAAAATAGAGCTTCAAAACATCATCTTCTTGGTGCTTTTTGAAACGCTGCTGAGATGGAAAGCCTAAAATTGGATTCTGTCTGTTCTTATCTTCACCGTGGAGATACATGCACTGAAACGAGTCTTGGTCGCCACTGCCATCGTCGTTTGAGAACGCTTTCGAGATTTTCGAGTTTGTTCTAATTGAGTTTGCGATAATGTAAACGTCACGCCAGAATTGAATAACCCCCGCTTCGTTTGAGATATCCAACACGACGTCCTCCACATTATGTGGATTTTTCCCGAGCCTGCGCAGTGTATATTTCGACCCTGATTGTTTTGATGGAAACCATAGAGTTGAGTGGATTTTGTAAATTACTTCCGCAAATTTATGGTGAGCCCCAAGATCTATCTGCTCGTGAGACTTCTGCAGGATCCCGAGACTCGTCAAAACCGTTACCACCGTTTGTAGCTTGGACACCTGATTGCCCCGTTCAATTAGCGACCGTTGGGTATCCTCACTAAGATCTTTGAGGCACATTGAGTCGTTGATATCTTCCGCAAGAGATGCGAAATTTCCACGGCCCGGGGCAATACCGACGATATGGATGTAGTCGACAACCCGAAAATGTAACAAGAAATCATTCAGGTCAAAGCTAGTCGAACGATCCAAGGGGAGTCGGTACCTCTTCGCCTTCGAGAGCAGATAGCGTATGATACTGCAATGTAGTGCTGCTGCGCGTAGAACTTTTCCTCCTCGGCACTTCACCAACGGTGCTAAAATTCGCTCTGTGGTGTGACCGGAAATTCGAGAACTAACAGCAGGTTTCTGTAGGCTCTGTAGCCGAAGCGGAATTCGTGACTCCGTCAGACGTGCCAGCTGCTCGCCTTGTAGATGGTCCCCGTTCGTTACAACAGATTTTTGACTGCTGTCCGAGACCAGCGCAGTAGTTGTCTCGTGTGCCACCGACGATGTCTGTTCACCACGTCCAGTGACAGTATCAGTCACAGAAAAGGAGCGGGACGCTCCGACCGATGCTACTTTCCCTTCTTCTGGAATTTTTGTAGCCCGGTCATTTGGTTGATCATCTGCATAGAGCGAACCAACACTTGTACTCCACACTACACGGTTGCGACACCTAAGCCACTTGACTTGAATCGTACCTTCCGAGTCCGACGAAACTTCTTCCTCGTGGTCCACTGACGGCAATTTCCCTCTCCCTAGCAGCTTAAACAATTTTACGGATCCCCTATACCACCGTGGATGGATACGTTGACATTCCTCGTTTCCTCTCAGAAATTCATCAACCTCCTCTTCGGACGCTGACGGGTCAGCTACGACGGGAATTTTCAAGGGTTTGTTCGAAGCTTGATGATATATGGTTCCTTCGTGAAGCAGCAGTTTCCCTTCTGCGGCCATGGGCCTTAGTGTATTGAGCAACGTAGTCCTGTCAATCTGCGAAGGAGAGCTTCCGTTGGAGTCTTATGCGAGAGCAAAGCATTAGTTGGGACCACGTACGGTAGTGCTATATGCGCTCTCATCATATGCCCGAGCAACACTGCCCAGAAAATGGCGATGTACAACCTTCCACCTACGGACTGTGTACTCTATTAGTGCTCGAAGATTCTTCTTCTGCAAAATTGCGTACTAGAGTGCTGAACATTGGTAAAACTTTCAGCAACCTCCCATACCTTGTTTTCTGTCAAAACCACAACTCTCGAATCTCTAGTCGTTGAATATTGATCGGAGACACTGCTGTTTTCCCTAAGGTATTCAATCAAGCGGGAGTCTGCCGTAGAAGGGTGGTATTCGGTCCCATTTTTCTTCGCCATTGCCATCTCCGAAGACAAAAACAAGCATTGTTCATTGAGTTTGCCAACTGAAATGGGTACTGAAGTGACCGAAGATCGTTTTCGTAGATCAAGCAGAATTCTGTAGAAGAGTTTTCCACCCACCCGCAGCTGCCGTTGGAGCTCAGAAGATCGTATCCCATCCGGCCCTGCTAGCGTAATCCTCTCGATTGCTTCCTGGGTAAAATTCACTTGACCGATTTTTCTGCGCTTAGAGGCAGCAGACGATAAACTGCCTTGTCCCGAGGGTTGCGTGCTGGGCAGAAGTTGCCTTTTTAGGATATCCGACGAGGCCAAGGAGTTGGGTCCAATGTCAATCTGCTCAGACGAGGCAGTTCCCGCCTCTCGAGCATTGGGCTTCAGGCGGAAACAGTTAACCAGAGCACCCTCTGCATGGTCATCATTGTCCGCCTCTTCATCGCCGACTGCAGTCGCAGAAGATAACTCTCTCAATCTAACCGTCTCAATAGGGCACGTGGCATCCTGCAAGTGGCACACGGGCATAGCAGTGGTCCATTCAGTAACACTAGTTCACGAGAGAACGTACCTGAGTCGAAGAAACGTACTCTCGAATCTTGGATTTTTCTGTTCTGTTCAGAGCTAGCATCTCCAACGCTTCTGAAACGCGCTGCGTAACAATTAAAACGGTATCACTTGATGATTGAACAGAACACACGTGCATCGTGGGCTTACAATGGCATTTCCAGAAACTTCCCGTAAAATATCCACCAATTGAGATACAGCCTTGGTGGTGTTATTGACGTTATCAGTATGGTTGTATCGGAAGAGTGTGAACCTATTCAAACGGCCTTGCATCTCTGTATTCTTGTTGACAAGCCCTCTCTCTAGTAGCGGAAGCATCTGTCGCGGGCATCGACAAAGGTAAGCAAGTATCGAGCATCAGATGGCTAACAAGGACTAACATGGTAAAACACGGCCTTCGAGTCGATTCCCATTTTTTCCATCAAAGCTTTGGCGGATACCCCCTTGGGACCACTGAAAACATACAGCAATCACACAGATTACTGAATAGTAAAAAAAACATGTCCGTGCTAGCCATAGCCATAACCATCAACGTACGCCTGTGCCACGAGCGATAACATCTCCAGCGAGGTAGTTCCAATTTTTGCGTCCGGAAGAGACGTCCCACGTTCCACAGCCACTGCACCCTCCGATGGTAAGAAGACCATCCGACATAAGACTGCATATACAGCGTCATCGAGCTCTACGTGAATCCAGGAGAGCAGAGCGTGAAAGTTGGACTGTGCACTTACGAGTTTCAAACGATTCCTCCGATTGAATCAATGCCGCCACAGTTTCCCAAGAGGCGTCCTGTCCTTCTTCTGTATTGCCTCTTTCAGGTTCTCGTATACGAACCTGAATGTCCTCTCGAAGCGCCAATGCTAGCATTAAATGCCTCCTTTGAGGCTCCTGGGCTAGCAGTCCCCGCCAGTAATCCTGCTTATACAGGTCATGAGGCTGTTCAATGACGCCCGTAGTAAGCGCACGGACGTACGAACGGCCTTCATCCTCCTGCTGGCGCTCTGTAGCTGTGGAAGAGGAGACTGTATCCTGTGAAAGTAGCTCAACAGCTTCATCTAACTGTAACCCGTGCTGGGGCGCTTGCAATGCCAAGCTCTCAGCAATGGTTTGAGCGCATTGTAGCACTGACATACTTTATCATGCGGTAATCTGTGTGTTGATACGCCAAATTGAATATCAAACATGAAATAATCAGCTAAACTCAACCAAATCCTAGCAACCGAAGTTTTTGAACACTGGACGAAGTCACTCGTCAAAGTTGTGTATTCTGTTAAGTCTGCATGTACACACTTAAGTGCAACGCATATTGACTCATATTATTGAGTCTCACTTGTATGTGGAAGGGGATCCAGTTCTGTCAGGCGCAAATCTCGAGCCGGCGACTGGTAGAAGCAAGAAGCCCTACAGTCCCATACTTCAGGTTAAACCATACACAACGAAGTTGGTACACTGGTTACGTAACTCTGGCTTCTTTTCCGTCTCCCATGGTGACGGTCAGTCTATAAATCTTAACGAAATGCGCGTGCCGTTTTCCAAACGTAGTATGCCCTCAAGCTCCAATAAAGAAATCGTGTGGTCATGTTCCTCTCGCAGAGAGAGAGATGAACTTGATATCCGTTGTGCAGTTAGCATCAGTGATGCCTCTTACTCTTGTGTTTGTGCTTCCTTTGCTTTGAGCTACGGCGATCTTCGTGCTTCTCGTGGTTACCGTCATCGGGATGTCTATCCTTGTAAAAATATGCACTCAATTTGACAGGCCCACCATCCGAGCCGGCACTGAAGGAGGAATCAGAATCGTCGACTTCTCCGTGCTCTTTCTCCTTCGAAGAGGAGTTATCTTTTGAACGGTGCTTCGTCGATTCAGCCTTCGATATTACATGGTCCTTGGTATCTGAATCTCTTCGGTGTCGTTTCCAGTGTTTATTCCTGTGACGCGTTTCCTCCTTGCTGCTATCGCTATCAGAGTCCTCATCCGATTCAGCTCTTGAGCGACTTTTCTTGTGCCTACTAGAACGATGAGAATGCTTTTTCTTCTTTTTGGAAGATGATTTTTTCTTGTGTTTGTGCTTTCGTTGATCACTTCCACTGTCCTCGTCCGTAGCGCTCGCAGTGTCATTACTGCTGCTGCTGCTGCTGGAGCTGTACCGCCGCGACTTTTTGCTCTTTTTCGATCTCCCATGGCGCTTGTGGGTATTATCCGATTCATCCTCCTGTTGCGTATTTCGCTTCAATCGGCGTTCGCGATCGGCCGCCAATTCCTCCAGAAATTTTCGGTTAGCCTCCTTGCTATCTCTTTCGCTCACCACTTCGCTTTTTCTTTGTCTCTTGAATTCCTCTGGAAGAAACTCGAAATGCGCAGTAGCCAACCATGCATGCGTGTATTTATTCAAGTCGGCTTACCGAATGACAGTCGCTGACTGCCTTTATCCGCCATTTCCTGGAGCATTTTCACTCGATTCTGCAGACGTGTGACACAATAGGGGGTCAAAGAATTATGTGCGTACGTGGTGCTGAAGCGTAGAACTCTACATACCGCCTCATAATGCGAAGATTGGAATCCCTCCGGCTCAGCAAAGCCTCCCGTATCCTCCTCTTCCATGGTTCCTATTTGCTCTATATACCCCGCTTGAAACGGGCACAATGTGTATGAGCAATATTGAACCCACTCTGAGATGCCAATGGTATCACATGTGGTGTATTTTAGTATGTTAGCAGCTGTTTAGTTAACTTCACAGACAAACTCTGGCGTCGCACTGACTGGCGACTTCACCAAGGGTGAAATGATTAAGTCATAATTGAGGTTGCGGCACAGGCCTACTTGCCACGGCACACAACATTGAGGTCCTGGATTTCTTTGCAACAGTGGTGTAAACCAATTTGATTTTCATTTTCTCTTTGACGAGGATAAGTCGCACTTGCTACTTATTGTATGACGCAGGAAGGGGCTACACTGGAACTAAAAATGATAAAAACTCAGGGCATATTAAGCATGCCCGCAAGTGAGACTTACGGTCCAGTCCGCCATTACCCAATGTTTGAGATTCTCATTGTATATCGTCCAAGTTTGCCATAGGAATCGGACTGACGGAAAGCCGCGGATTGACATCTTGGAAATAGGAGTCCCATGCATCACGGACGATAGTTGGCATCATGAGTACAGCGATATCGTTGTGCCGACATTCATCTTCCTTGACTCCTCCAAAAACCACGCATGCAGGATTTATGAAATCGGCAGTGTTCTCACCGAGACTGCCGGATTCATCGATTAGATTCACCGTTACTCCGCTGTGTCCCGTACGTCCAGTTGCCAAGGGACTACTCCCGGCAATAGGGGCCCCATCTTTCGACAGACTAAAGCTTGTAGACTGAATTTTGATCCATTCCCATTCCTCACAGTCGAGGAGAAAGCTGTCGTTGAATAGAGTGAGAGCATCACCTTCAGCATTTGGATCCCAACCTCCAGTAACTAATATCTGTTTAACAAATGCGACACTTCTAAACAAAAGAGTTATGCTACCGTGCGTATGATTCTTAACTTACATGGCGAGGAGATACCTTAAGCGCAACGTGTCCGGTACGAGCTTGTGGAGGTTCTCCGACTACACAAGGACGAACCCATACCCAAGGCTCAGTTGACGTATCAAGCACGTACACGTCATTAAAGGACTTGTCTTCGTCGTTTCCACCAAAGACGACCATGGTGCTGCCCATTCCCACCGCAGAGTGATAGCAGCGAGGAGAAGGGGCAGTTCCCTTGGGCTTGACTACGCGCCATTTCATCGTGTCAACGTCTAAGCAGAACAGCTCGTTCGTCCACTTTCTCCTAGCGATACCTCCGAACGCAACTACTTTCTGCGAAGAGTATTCGTTGGCACTATTACTTTCCTGCCAGATCTTTTCGGATATCCACTGCTGTAACTCTTTGGCAGAATTAATACCGCTGAGTTCTTTCTTGTACGAAGCCTTGTGATCACCATCCCCCTCCACAACACACAGACTGTGACCTGCACGAGCAGTTGGAGGAGTTCCAGCATCTTCAGCGCGGTACCATAGATTCAACATAGTGTCAAAAAACTGCAGAGAAGCCAAAGTAGTGTACTGTTTAGTTACAGTTTTGCTGGAATACGGGGCATCCATACCATTGCTGAGGTGCACTGTTCGGTCCCTAGTTTTGTTTGCCGCTCACCACCAAAGGCAAAGGCTCGATCCCCCAAAGAAACCAAGCCATGCCAAGCTCGTTGCTCACCCTGCAACGATGATACATATAGCTACATACGTTCAAGTAGCAATCTTGGAGATTTGACACTTACATCCGTGGTGGTACAGTTTTCCCAACGCATGTTCTCTATATCAAAAAGATGCGTGTCACCTTTCGCTACCATCGCCTCGTCCGCTACAGCAGTATTATCCTCAGAGGTCTCCCCACCATATACTAGGAGCTTCTTGTTGCTAATGCTCACACATCGATGACCCCACCGTTTCGATGGTGCCTTTCCGCCAGTATTCTCAGAGCTGAGTTTAACGGATTGCATCTCGTATTTATCTGCCTTTCCATACTTAGCGCCAACCGACAGTACACTACCAACACACACTAAGGGATACGGGCTAGGACCATCCTCCGTCATCTTCTGCTGTTCGTTTTCCGTAGTACTAGAGGAACTGCGATTCTTCTTGTTCAATTTCTTCTGGGACTTTATTAATGCATTGATGTCTTCAGGTTCACTTTCTCGGCGATGCTTTCTCCCAGTGGTATTGTCTGCATTCATGACGCTATGTAGCGGTTCAGCAAACGAAACCGCTTTCTTTTCTACCGAGTTGGCGTTTGACGCCGGCGAAACATCTGTTGGATCTACTGCGCCATTGGCAGGGGAGTATGTGGAACGCGATTTTGCAAAGTTAACATTTTCACGCGCGTGCTTCTGTGCCTCGCTAATCTTGTCGTCTATGCTGCGCTCTTGCGATTTTTGCATGTCTTGCATTGCATCCACCCACATTGAATCGAAGTCTTGGTTGTCAGACTCGGTGCCCATCAAAGCATCATTGCTCGCCTTTGTCCCCGCTGTAGTACGGAAGGATCCTGTGCCATCTTTAACATGTATACCAGGGAAACGTTGACGCACTTACTGTTCAAAATGGATTCAAGATTTATTTCGCCTGTGAATTCTGTACAGGTAAGTGAAATATAAGGCGTGTTGGAAGAAGGATCCGTCCTTCTATGAATCTTAACGTCTCCAGCCTCTGTTTGAATTCCAGTTTGCTGACTGGTGCTTCTCGATGTTGACTTTGGCTTATTTCCACCTTTTCTAGAGGTACCTCGCTTAGACGTCGACGTTTTCTTGTTACTATGTTGTTTTCTTTGTTGCAAACGATGCTGGGATTGGGGGAACAGCAGGTCCTGGGATAGCTGCATGTCCTCATCTTCGTTCTCCTGACTCTGACTCTCCTGAGAGTCGTCAGTATCAAAGAAAACACGGATTTCTTTAATCACATGCCTCGATTTCGACGATTCCGCTGGGCTCTCCTGTTGCATCATTGAATTCTCCATCTGGGTCGGGTAAAGTTCTTGCGAGAAATCCATTCTTTAGAGGTGAAACCCTCGATGGAAGACAGCCGTGTATTTCAAATGGAAGGCGCGCAGTACTTGGCCGTTGACCTAACGCTCGGGTAGGTAGGTAGGTTGTTGTTTGTTATACACCACAATACAATCACAGTCGAACTCCACAAAGGAAGATCCCTTTTCAATTGAGTATCGATTGTGGTGGTTGCCCTGAAACAACATGTGCTTCACTCATTATCAATGACTGAGTGAATTGGAAATGTATTTGAATTTGAATCGTGTTTGAATTGTAAGTGGCAGCTGAGGAACTGAGGTTCAACTTCGGTGCCAATAAGCTATAACATTATGCAGCTTTTGAATGAAGTTGCAGTGTTAAGGAAATATTCGGCTTATCGGTACTAATAGACACTGGAGTCCAAAGATGGAGCATGTAGATCGTGCTTCATGAATTCAGGGTTGGCAACTTATCGCTTATACACGACAGTAGTGGCTAGCTTATTGCTACCAAGCTTGACAGCTGTCTTCTTGGGAGTATTGCATGTTTTCTGAAGCGGAATGGTACACCGGACGGGCGCAGTCATGTTTGAGAGTCTGCTTGAGACCGTCCCTTGAACATCCGCGACACCATTATTATGGTCCATTAACTTCAACAACTTGTCAACAAGTCAATGTGGGTTGCAAAACACGATCTCTCATCTAAGGTCGGCAATTTAGGAACAAAAAATAGTTGCACGCCGGTCGCAGGCCACTTGTACATGGACTTCAGGACCTATTTGTCTACATGGAACAGGAAATTTCGGTACGGTTTAACACGTCACTCAAGCGTTCCCAGCCTGGAGTCGGACACTATACATTGTCTAAGCAATTTGACTTTTCTGATTGGATTGACTCGATTAAGCTGATACACATATCGTTCTGAGTGGTCAGAACCATTGGTGAAAGTGAGCCACAATATTTTTAAACGCACAAACATCGCAGTTGAAGATGACGAAACTG
This sequence comes from Halocafeteria seosinensis, assembly GCA_001687465.1. NCBI lineage: Eukaryota > Bigyra > Bicosoecida > Halocafeteria > Halocafeteria seosinensis. The sequence goes on along the minus strand of LVLI01000336.1, from coordinate 90,871 downwards.
GATACCGCGAAGAAACTAATGGAGGATTTTGCGGCCCGTACAGGACTGCAAGGCTCCGGAAATAGGAGGCGAAGGTATTTATGGACAGATGCGTTCGCCGTACAAACTTTTCTGGGATTGAGTCACATCACCGGCGAAGAGCGCTATCGACATATGGCTTTGACACTGATAGATGAAGTTCATAACGTGCTCGGTCGATTCCGGGAAGATGACTCACGCAAGGGATGGATAAGTGGACTGTCAGAAGACGAAGGCCGTGATCACCCAACGATTGGTGGACTCCGTATCGGCAAGCCCAAATCTGAGCGAGCTGAGAGTGAGCCTTTTCATGAAGACGATGAGTGGGATCGAGATGGTCAGTATTTTCACTACATCACGAGATGGATTCATGCTCTGCTGCACACTGGAAAAGAGACTTCCGATCCAAAATATCTAGTTTGGGCCGCTGAGTTGACAATAGCAGGTGGACGGTTTATCGGGAAGCGAGGTGAGCGCCCCCATATGTACTGGAAAATGAGTACAGATCTATCGAGGCCGTCAGTGCCCTTCATGGGAGCCCACGATCCTCTAGAAGGAGGAATACTGGCTCGTCAGGCGAAACAGAGTGTTCCAGATAAAGCTGCGGAACTAGATGACGTAATCGTAAAGATGGATGCGCTCTGTGCACAGATGGATTGGAAGACGTCTGACCCGCTGGGTCTGGGAGGTCTACTGCTTAGTATTCCCCGGGCCATGGAATTGGAAGAGCAAAACGATGGCCTTCCTTCTTCTCTTCTTCCGTCTAAACTCTATAAAGATTGCAAAAAAGGACTTAAGATATATAAGAACAACGAATCGTTAGTAAAACCTGCAACTCGGAGACTGGCTTTTCGGGAATGTGGTCTGAGTTTAGGTCTACGTGTGACCGGCAGTCTACCAAGCTCTAGTTCGGTTGACCTAAGCCAACTAAATGAGTATATGCCAATGGCGGAGACAATTGAAAGCTTTTGGAGTAAGGAAGACAACCAAAGCGTTGGCAGTTGGCAGGAGCACTTGGACATAAATGCAGTGAGTCTTGCGGCGAGTCTTACCGCTGCTACTTCGAGGGCCGGAGTGAAAGGGTTCTTCTAATTTGTTCTACCGGGTTAGACTTCTTGTATCTGTTTCTTTAAGGTGGATATACCAATGTACACGCTTAAACGGCACACGTTCACTACGTTGTTAGTCATAGCACGTGCTTTATGATAGCCTTTATTACTCTTTGCGTGACCGATCCAACCAAGCTATATGTCAGGTAGTAAACGATCATCCGGAAGGTATTTTTGAGCAAACTCCCTCTGGCATGTATAACGTGGATCTTGCGTTTCCACGATAATGCTAGAGTGACGCACTAGCCATTCCACGCATTTACGTGTATGGAGCTTGGAAGTCACTCAATGAAGTGGTGAACATGCGGAAAGTTTGCTACTTCTCGAAATGTGTATGTTGTATCCACCACAGTCAGACTCATAAGCCACAATACAGACATCCAACAGGCTTTTACTTTGTTAACAGTGCAATACAATTTTATGGCCGTGTGAACCAATGCAGCAGCCGCTTTTGCAGTGTGGTCCGTTGCATTGAGCTTTGCCTCAATAGCTCAACGGTCTCCACGAGCTACATGACTATAATCACTGCTTTACAGAGCTAATAGGAGGTACTTCTTTCGTATTTGGTCTCAACGTTGGTTGCTGGCTGGCGCCTGCCCTTGGAGACTGACCGAGAGGAGGAAAATAGACCTCTAAAAGGGGCAACAAGGGCGCACGATGTCGTCGACAGCAGGGAATAATGGGAAAACGGAGAGCCCCAACAAAAAGAAAGGGGTACCAAGTTCCACATTAGACTACCCGGTGCCTTTGCACCACATTGGCGCTACAATCTTTAAAACAAATTTTGACCTGGGGCCTCCTGGAAGCATCAATGGTAAGCTGGATCCTCAACGACAACGACATGTTTACGAGCATCATATCCACGGGGAGTATTTGTTTCTTTTGTACAGCTCCTAGACCGGCCATGCTTCCATTGTCTCCCTCGATAGAGGCAGCGGACCTCAAGAGCGCTGGGAGATATGTGCAGTTCATTATCGAGAATAACGTCATTTGGTTCAGCAAGATGACGCTCGTTTTGCCGCAACACATGGAAAACACTTACGGACCAACAATGCAGCTGTGGAGGCGACAAAGGTTAGCTCTGCAGGACGCTCGACGTATCCTCGGCAGACACATCAGGGATATACAAAAGAAGCAGGCGCGACGATGCCAGTTGCTGATGTCTCTTGAAGACCCTTATGAGACTGTGTTTGGCCCTGGCGAAGAAGCCTACTTTGATACCGATGTGATCCACGGCTCCATGCAGCGTGTTCGCCTGGAGCAGGTTTATCCTATGGTTTATCCCGTGTTGACCAAATTCCATCATGAACGGGACTTCCTGCTGAAGAAAGATAAAGTAACCCTCCTTTTCCTGTACCAAATAGCGGGGACACTAATCACAAGGATTGGAAGAGGATTTCTAGCACGTAAGCGCACTCGCGAGTTACGGCAGTATCTGCTGTTGGAGTCGGCGGCAGTGGTTATCCAAGCAGCATGGCACGGGTTCTTCACGAGAAAATACATTTTACCGCTCTATATTGCTAGTTTCAGGTCCAGGACTGCACGAATCATCCAAAGGTTCGTACGAGGTTTCTTCGTGCGAAAGTGGTACACACGTATGCGGGAGCACCATGCTAGAATTGCTCAAGATGTTGCATCTGTGCGGATCCAATCTGCTGCTCGATGTTGGTCAGTCTATAAGAATAGGGATGAATGGTGGGCCCAAGCCAGAAAAGAAACGGAAAACTACGAACTGGAGAGGCAGCGTAAACTGGAACGAGCAAGGAAAAGAAGACAGGCCAAGGAGCATCGCGCCGCTACGGAAATCCAACGGATGCTACGAGGAATGCTGGGAAGAAGGGAAGCGTATATGCGGAGGCAACAGGGATTCCTTTCTCACCCTCGCATGAGGGAGTTGGCTGATTCTTTTCTTCAAACTGGCGATGTATGGGGTCTGCTCACCCAGGTGAACGCGGAGATGGAAAAGTACGATCGCTTTAAGCAGAAAACGGCCGTGCAGAAGAAGACATTCATTGACCAACTAGTCCGTGTACAGCGAGAGACTCAGAAACATAGTTCTCTCACCGAGGAATGGAAGAAGGCTAAAGATTCGTATTCAAACAAGGGGACTGAACAACGGGCGCCATTGACGGATACCGACTCAAAACTAATTTTGCTTGAGCAATTGTATCTTCAACCATCGGAAAATCGTAAGAAAAATCTTGGTGCTACTTTTATTGCCCAGCCCGATAAGTCTCAGTATTTTTCGGAGAAAGAGAAATTTGAATCGGACCAACAGCAAGGTAAAGAGGCAGAATTCCGAAACTATGATTCCATCGACGATACAGAATATGACTCAGAGGATGAGGAAACAAAGGAGCATCAAAGGTATCTGAATATTACCCAAGGTCCTCCAATAGCGAGAGAACACCTTAAAACGGCGCATAAACAGCAGCTCTACAGTCCCATAGATGGATCGCATCCATGTGACTACTTGCTCCCCAGTGATTTAACCAAGAAATTGGCCGATCCGTCTCAACAGGAAAAGTTCGAGAAAACAATTTCGACGGATGGGGTAAGGCTTCCTCCCATCGGGCAGTACTCTATCCCACGTCCTCGGAAAAAGTACAAGGGACCTTTAGAGTTTACTGCCAAGACCACAGACAATGCGGCAGTTCAATTGGATACCGACACAAAGGGGGACAGTGCCAACTCCGCCTCGCCTGCTCATTCGCTGGGTGGATTCTCACCACTGCACTTTCCTGAGAAAAGTGGTTTCCCTGTTGAGCCGCAGAGTACGGAAACATTTGACAACAGCTCAGTCTACAGAGAATCACGGCCTTCTCCGGGATCTGTTAAATCCGAGTCACAAGTTTATGAACCAGAGGCAGCAAATGCACCCTCACGTCAATATAACATCGGAGGAGCTTTGTGGGATGAAGAAGGCCGACTTCGCGCTACTGTGGTGGCTGGAATCTTACAGCATGTCGACCAGCAAACCATAAGAGGGATAGTTAAAGCCCGGGGGGACTCCAGTAACACGGTAGATCCGGCTACGAAACTAATGTTGGAAAGACGAGACCGCCTAGAGGAAGAGCGCCGACTGAAGCTACTCGAGTATGCGAATGAAGCTTCCCAAGAACGGGCAGAGACTGCGGGCAGTACTCTCAGTGAGGTTGAAACCAAGGTCAAGGAAACTTCCGAAGGAGGCCATGAAGGCAACGACTTCGATGATGAAAACACGCGTCCATCTACTCAAAGCAAGAAAGAAGACGAAAAAGTTGAGCAGCAATACCAGGAAATCAAGAACAAAATAATCCAGGCCAACGCTAGGACTGTAGCTGATGCCTTTGTAGAAGCATTCGCAGATACCATTGAAAGTCTTCTGGTCAGAGAACGAATGGACAATCAACTAGGGGAAGCCATAGTAACCGGCAAGAGCCCAGCTGGGGTGGGACCTGAAGGGTACACAAAACTTGTTCAGTCTGGCTTGATAGAAAGAGCTACCGACTATTCCAAGAAGAGAGCGATTGCTGCCCAGCGAGAGCAGCAGGCGGCTGGGACAGCTGGTCTGGGTGACATTTCGATGAAGAGCCTGAAACAGCTTGGCTCTGCTCCCTCAAACTGGCGCCCTTCACTTACTCATATGCCTGAGCTACGAGATACAACACGGAAGAGCATAACGGACTCCAGTTACAATCTAATACACGGGAAAAACGAGCTAACGAATCCTGCTGACCCCATGTGGCGCACTTCCGGAGTTTCTTCTCCGTCGCAGTCATCGGAAGGAGCTGCACCTTCGTTAACTGGATCCGCGGATGTTAGCTACTTGAAAGATGCCACTCTTCGTCCTGACGTTCCGTCAACGGTTGGGAAAGAGAAGCTTTTGACTAGTTATGGACTCAAGCCAGTTGATATGAAGACGTTGCTGCGGGACGTTCGCGGACTTAATGGCCCGTTAGACATGCTCGTGCTCCATGCAGCCTTGCGCCTGATTCCTATACCGCAAGGTGCTCTGAAATGGGCCAGAAGCACCGGTGTGCAACTTTCGAAGACTTTAGTGTCTCTCTCCGAAGAAGGAAAACCTTTGATAACTGCAAATGGTGAGACACCGTCCAGAAGCAGTCCTGTAAAACAAAAGAAAAAGAAGTCAAAGACAAGCAAATCGACTGCTATCTCTCAAAAAGTGGAACTCGCTCCTGAATTCAACCAGGAAACTGCTGGTGAAGAAGCAGCCCAAGTCTTCACCCAGCTTCCAGCGGGTTTGGTGAAACTACAATGGGAAGAAAAGTTACGAGAGGCTGCTAAGCCTGTTGTAGAATTGCTCCGAAGCTACGGATGTAGAGTAGCTGGAGACGTGGCGGATGTAGATTTATCCAAAACCACAATTGATCCGCGGTTCGTGTATTCATTGAATCGCTTACTTCGCATTCTTAAAACGGCAGGTCAGTTAAGCAACCCTGGTGTTGTCAGAGACGTCTTTAAGGCAAAGCCGGCTCCAGTAAAACCCCCATTGACCGGACCATACTCTGTGCCGTCGAACGCGCGATCGGCTTCTCCATCGCTTGCAGTCACGCAGTATTCTCAGCAAGGGACGCACACGCCAGGTGCTGAACCGAATCATGAGGCGTCGACGTTGATTACTTACGGAAACGAACAAGCAAGCATGAGCGATTCTAAAATGGCGTTAAGTGTCGGACGATCATTCAGTAGGGAGCAACTTAACATGAAGCAGCATTCCCAAGATCACTTCCCAGTTGGATACGGAGATCCCCAGGCACCACCCCCGCTTCAAGGAAGTAGGTCGATACGCGGACAAAAACCGGATCATCCCTCGGTGGGAGCAGAAAAAGATCTCAGCCACACCAAACCAGAAGTTTTCATTCAACCAGGATTGTTTACAGGATATGGGGCTGGGTATGGTGCAGCATCAACCGGAGCTGATAGTGTAGAGCTTAATCACATCGTCCGCCAAGCTGCAAAGGTGGCTCTCGCAACTGGTGACTACCATTTTCCGCGGAATGCTAACTTTTTCTGGTCGATTCAACCAAGTGAAGGGGAGCTTCTTTCTGAGATTTACCACAAGCAGGCCAATGAACTAAGTAGAAAACTATCAAAATTTCTTGGGATGTCTGCTATCCCGGGAAAATACGAGATGGTGAGTAAGATCGGGAAGGTAGATGAAAATGTGAACATAGATGTGCTCGCCCTTCCCTTGGGCTTTTCCATACTCCGGCGGGATCAGTGGTTGACAGCTAACTCGCTACGGGCTATTATGGAGAGTAGACTTCACAAAGAGCGAATCCAAGCGGAGATCGAAGAATCGGCTTCGAAACACAGCGAACCGCGTTCAATGGTAGTTGCCCGGTCTCAAATCATTGAACAATCCAACGATCGTCGGGAGCATTTGGCCAATCTTCGCGCTGAAGAAGAAAAGAGGGTAGAAGAGGAGAAAAAGTCAGTGTTTCAGCAGTACTACGCAAAATTGCTACAGGGACAGAACCCTTCGTCATTGTTGGACGAGGAGAAGAAAGTGAAAACGGAGCTCGAGATTTCAATGGTCGAGCAGTTAAACTACCTCCACGCGAATCTCAACGGACTAAAATCTGTGGAATCCTTAGAAGATGGCATTGAGCCAGCATTAGTTCAGGTTGCTTTTGTATTGCCGATACCCAGCCCTAGCTTAGTTGAAATATCTGACTATCGCTCTGGTATTACTCGAACTCAGACTGACCGGCTTAAAGTTTGCGTTCCCTACGACTTGTTTTTGAGAACGTTGATCGCGTACAACTTACCGCAGACCACTGACAGCAATAAGTTCAAGGATCGCCGAGGAATAAAGAAACAGAGAATGCTGATTCACGAGCGAATCAAATCAGCTAGGATGGTAGCGGATCCCTGGATAAGAGCGCTCCAACGCTGGGGCTACACACGGTTAGGTCAATTGCTAAAAGTACCACATGATGTGTATAACCGCGTATTTCGTTCGGCATATCCAGTCCGACCGTTTCCCGGTGCTACGCCGTTTGAGAAACACTGTCTTAAACTCACGGATGTGGTAGACCCAAACAACGTGGCCACTGCATTGATATCAGCACTGGATAACTGGTCGCATGCCAATGAAGAAACTGTCCATAAGCTTACCACCCACCTAAAGAGTTACGATAAACGGTACCAACGCGGGCCCACAGACCACACTGGCAGAGGGGCTATCTCTCGAGAGTTATCAAAGAACAGAAAGGACGCGCGTCAACTACAGTCTGCAAACTGGAGAACATTTGACAACAATTATTCTGGAAGACTCTCTTGGCTCAGCGATACTCCTCGCGAAGACAAGCAGTCTCAACCCGTATCCACTCGTCAGTCCGGGAAATCTCGACCCAGCTCAGGGTCCAGAGTTCAAACGCCCTTGGTATCCCCGATGTGGTTCGGAGACAAGGAGACATACGCGTCTAGAAGAGATGCTTCTTCTGACAAAAGGCCAGGACCAGAGGACTCGATCAGCTCTCTGCCCCGGGACACATCTGATACAACGGTAAGCTTTGTGGAAAACTTGTGGACAGAGGACGATGACGGAAAAGTCGACGCAAAGAAAATCAAGGGAGGTGCAGGTGGCATAAAGATCGACCAAAATGCGCATGGTTTACAACGTCCGCAGGTTCCTCAGAGCATACTTTCTTCCATTTGATCCATGCTCTCTCGTTTATTGGTTTTGGGGAGAATAAAAACAAGCGTTGACATATTGACACGGCACTACTTCAAATGTTTTCTCCACAACTTCACTTCATGCTGCTTGAAATACCGCCTGTCTTCTTCATCGACCAGCACCAAATTTAAGTAGTACTTCACGCTGAACACCTCATCAACTGATTCGTAAGTCGGGGTAAGGTCAAATCCGCTGAGATAAAGCCTGAGGGGAATGACCTCATCTGCCAGAACGGGTACAGAGGTAAACGGACAGCACATGCAGTCAATATTGCAATCATCCGGCACACATACCTCTCACAGGAGCTCCATCCATAACTTCATATTTGCATATTGTATCACTCTCCGTATAGGTGTTGCCATCGGCTTTCGAGCTCTCCCGGCGGACAATAGACAATTCCATGTGTTTCACTTTAATTCGTACGATGCGAAAATGCACCTTGCCAGTGATGATACCTTCTAAGTGAAAGCTGCATCGGGATTAAGTGCAACGTCAAGTCAGATCCGATATCATCGCCAACTCGCTACTTACTGTTCTTTCGCGTATTCGAATTCAATATGTAGGCATTCTTCAATCCCTACTTCCATTTGTATCGCCTCGTTATCTTTCGGTTCTTCGGATAGCTTTTGAATGATGATATCCTGAGTATTGCTAATGTTAGCTAGGTAGCTCCGTTCAATGACCACTTCAATAAAATAGCGACAGCGGACATTAATGCCATTGTAGCTCTCATACAGTCTCTCCTCCGGCTCAAACTCAAACTCGTAATTCTGCACACCAAACCCCAATTACATGCGTACGTCCTCGTTTACTAAGCGTCAGGAAGCACCACCGCGGGAGCAGCAACATCAAAGAAAACACATTTTAGGGCAGTGTGACTTACGGTTATCCCTTGTAAAGTGGTGGGTTCAGCTAAGTTTTGCGTTTTCGTCAAAAATTGCTGCCTCGGGTTGCCTCGGTCATTGAATATATCTGCGCCCACATACACATTCTGTTTCACCTTAAGGAGCCCCGCCCTTGGGCGTGAATAGGGACTTACCGACGACGCCCATCAGAGACACTCGTACGCCAGTTGTTTCGAGTTTTTTTCGCGCTGGGACATGGATTTCCACACGCCCTTTGATAGGTTCATTATCCGTGAAAATCTCACACAGTTGCCCTCTGGTCTCCTGGCCTTTGGGCTGAGCTTCATCCGCGCGCACGGACACCGATTTACCCTCTTTGAGATTGAGGAGACGCTTATGTCGATTGGGATCCGCCGGATCCACCTCGATTCCAATATGCGCCGTGGCGCTCCCCAGGCCCAAGAAATCCATTGCCACTACCCGAGCCGAGAAAAAGAACGGACGAGGACGGTGTGCGTTCACCAAGCGATCAACACTGCCCCTGAATAAGGCTCTATGCGGCGGCCCCAAGGGCCCGGAAGCTGCGGCTCTTGCGACTCGGAATCCAAGGCTTCTTCAAGCTACATGAGTGTACGAGGGAATTCAACAAGATAGAGCCGAAAATTAGACGAACATTGATAGATGGTATGTGGACGCACTTGGATGTATATCATCTGTATGTTACGGGTCAACGACAACCTTAGTGTTATGTGCTTGTTAACTACTTGTTGTGGTTGTACCACCAGGACTTGCTTGTTGATGCGATTTCCTTTTTTCTTCCAGCTGCCGTCGAAGAGCAGCTGCCGAATTCCCACGCCTCGTTTTTTCTCGGGAACGATGGAATCCAGGATCGCCGTCTTCCGATGGGCCTTTAGCGTGCCGTGCGGGGTATTTGAACTGGGGTATGCGGTTGGTTGTGTTACCAGAGGTGGAAGAAGATGAAGATGCTGCCCGAAGAATTACAGACTGGCCTTGAGATGAAGATGAATCGCCCTGTACAATGGCAGATCTACCCGAAGCTTCGGCTTCTCGCATCGACATTGAATAATGTGAAACTCCACCTTGGGCACTTTCACTCTCGTGTCTCTCGGTCAACGGCTCCATTGGAGGAGCAGCCGGCGAGGATGGAAGATACAGAGGCGATCGGGGAACTCTACTGGCGGCATACCGATTGTACTCCTGGCGTAACTGCGATTCGCCATAGGCATAAGACGGGATTGCCTGCGAAAAAGAGACAGGAGGGGAGTTGGAGAGGGGTGAAGCAGGAATAGCGAACGCAGCTTGTCTCTGGCGGTTCTGTGACTGCCCAACTCCGTTTCCTTTCTTCGCTGGTTCATCCAAAGCAAATTCCCTCATTTCTCCTCCAGAGTCTCCCCGACTTCGGCGTCCACCGTTATCCTTGGGCGAGTTCAGGGATCCAAATGGATTCTTGCTTGGTTTCGTCAGAGGTGAACCAAAGGATGACCCTCGAGACCGAGCACGGTTCCTTCGATTATTTTCCCCTCCTTTCTGCTGTTGATATAATGGCCCCTCTTCTGGTTTCCTTGCTGACAAGAGTGGAGTCTTGCGATATTCCCCTTGTACATGCCGTCCTCGTAATTCCTTGCCGTTGAACTGCCTCAGAGCCTCTCGAGCATCTTCGGCAGATTTGTACCTGACAAAGGCCACACCTCTGAACTTGCCTTTTGAATCCGTAAACATTTCAAACGATTCAGGCTTGGCAGACAGTTCATCCTGTAATATACATATCATGCTACTAGTCAGATGCCCTATAGCGAGTCGCCTTCATTTTCCATACATACCAGTTGTTCCTCTAACTCGGCTTCCTCGAGCTCAAACGGCAGATTTTTGAGCACTACTGAGTTCGATGTAGGCGTTTCGATATCTTCAGCATTAATGGGTTCAATCCGTAGTTTTTCACCTCCGACCTGTTCTCCAGAGAATCTCTGAGCCATCTCAGCTGAATGTGGGCTTTCAAACGAGACGATAGCCCATCCTTCATGAGAAAAGTGGCACGCATCAATGGTTCCGAACTTCTCTTCCATCGCCTGTAGCAGAATCTGGCGGTCTTTCTGGAAACCATGAGCGCCTCCATGTTCGCGTTTGGTATCATATTCGGAGGCTTTCGGTTGGGGCTCAGCTCCTTCATCTTCGAGGCTCCGAATCACCACTCTTCCATCTTCTTTGGGACTCCGAACAATCTGCAACGACCCGTAAAACTTGGGGATATACCCAATCAAATGGACAAAATCATCTCATTAAGGCCTTGATACTTACAGTTGTATCTTGGGCTGCATCTGGGAGAGCCTCGAGGCTCTCTTGTGTGGACGTTCTCCGGCGCCGTCCTTCATTTCGGCCATTGTCTCTTTTAGTATGCGGATCATATCGAGGTTTACCACCCGATTGGCCTCCGAAAATGCCCTTGGAAGAGGTAGAAAATGAATCTGAAGCTCCAGCAGCGATGGCAGCTGGCGTTAATCGCCAATTGTCGCTGGTATTGCTGCCTTTTGCCGAGGTGGATGTCCCTCCCGAAGATGGCAGAGCGTTCAAGAGAGGAGAAGGCTGAAAATGGGCGGCATTGGGGTTGAGAGACGACATAATAACAGGAGTTAAACGTGGTCCATAGGATACCGGAGAGGTCGAAAACTCGGGGGGAAAAAAATGCTTGAGTACACCTAACTAGAGCAATTGGATTGATGTATCAAGCATTCTACCGAATTCTGCAGACACGAATTTATCTGTATAATGACCACAGAGCCGGTAATACCATCGCCAAGGACCAAAACAACCCCTTTATTGATGGGGATATGGCTTGGTTTGGACCCTCTTGATCTGGAACATTTGATTCAACAAGAGCCTCAGGCCATTCACGTGCCTTATTCTCGCTTCCATCGTCACCGTGGAAGAGACGTCTATGAGTTCCCCTTGCAGCTGGCGCTCAAACTCGGCCACAAACAGCAAGCGGAAGTGTTACTGCGTTACGGTGCTACCACTTTGTACCCTGATTCCCTATGCTTACCCACGCTTTATTTGGCATTACCATGGGCACTGGACGACAGGGAATTTCTCCTGGATGTCGCACGGTACCACTCTGTGGAGTCGGCCAAGAAAATCTTGGCTCGATTAGAACGCCTCGTCGAAAACTTGCAACAAGTTCCGGACTTTGATGCTACGTTAAAACTGGAATTTACCACATGGATTCCGTTGTTGGGGCGATTTTTGCCATCCGATACACTGCGCGTAAGTTTTCGTGTCGAATCCCTCGCATTTTCTTCGTGGTGTGAGCGAATGTAAAGGTTGCGTCGTTTTTCTTTCTTACAAGTTTGAAATAACTTACTTAAACATTTTGAAGTTTACTTACTTACTTCTGGAAACCCATGCAGCTCCGCAAAAAGGGAGCCTCGGTACGAATGGATTGTTCACTAGTAGGCTTTAAGTCCATGCGATGGAAAAGAGGGAGTATTAGTTTTGTTTTCCGTGGCTCGCGCAACCGCGACGGGTTTCGTCTCTATGCGATAGACCACATTAACTGTATATATGGCCATATGCTAGCTGACGTTCTCCGAGATCTTCATCGTGAAGAAGAAATTCCAAGCCGTTTTCGAAAAGATCAAGATACTTCTCCTCCCACTCATCTGGACCAAGCTTCTGAAAGCAAAGGAGCAGAGGAATCGAAGGAAGTCCCGGAGATCCTGGGCTGTCAGGAAAACGGTGAAACGAGCGAAAAAGATTCAAAAGCTGACTCTAGCCGAAATAGTGAAGCTGCAGACAGCACAGACGCAGATGATGAAGTGGATGCTCTCCTGTCGCAGCCATATCCTGTAACGCACTTTTGGTCGAGAGACGCCAGCTTCTCTAAATCCACCTCGTTTTGGACTGGGCAAGAGAAGAGGAAGGATGTGGGATCTTTTACCGGCACTGTTTATTCCATGAAAAATTTACATGTACGTACACCTAGATCAAGACGCCCATGCCACTGAAATAATCCGTACCTGTACACAGATGCGTGTTGAAACGCGAGACCCGATATTGCCCGAGAGACATGAGGCTTTGGAGAATCGATTACAGGCTAAGCGCTCCAAACAACTTGCGGAGAAAGGTATAGAGGACCGTTCATCGGAGGAAACGTCCGACATGCCGGAGCCAGTGCTAGGGAGTCCACCACTCGAAAATGACTTGGAGGAACTGAAGAATGAAGGATTCTGCAACGCCATAAATGAACTCTGTTCCAAACTAACCGCTTCTAGAGCTGCTTCCGAATCACAAGTTGAAATAAAGGAGGAAATTGGCACTGTTTCACATATTGTTAGTACTATTCAACGTGAAATGGGATTTTCAGAAGGCATTCAAGAGGAACCAGAGGCAACAGTTAGACGTGGTGCGTACAAGATGGTATACGAACACACGATAGTGGTGTCGTCAGGGAAATCATCCTTGGTATACTTCCCAGTGCAAGAGTCAGAGGTTATACATTGTAATTTTGAAGTCGAAAACCATGATGTAGGCTTTAGAACGGTGTTTGTTCCACTGTTGCGGTCGAAACGGGGCTGGGATGCTGATGAGCCTGAGGGCAAAGATTCCCACGATGGCAAGTCTGATAGTCTATCGGAGGAGAAGGACGAGGACCTGATAGAATACCGTGGTGGATATATCGTACAAGACGCTGGCCGTTCGGAGCGCTTAAACGACACTTTCTTCGCGGAAGCGACGGGCTTTTTCGCCGCATGCTTCGACAACTCGTTTTCATATTTCCGCTCCAAAAGAATTAGACTCCGGTTAAATGTTGAAAAACCGTCAGTTAAAGGGGAGATTGAAATGGGGCATTCCACAGCAGAAGATGAAGCCGGTAGTTTGTCGCATTTTGTACAAGGACACTTTAGTCTCCCAACGAGTTGTTCGTGGGGCAAACTCGAAGCCTCTCAGATGTTTGGAGGATATTCTTGTACCGAAACTCTAAATTGTAGAGCTGATATAAAGAGGGATGTAGTCCTCCGCCGTACACTGGGTTTTGATGAAATATCTGACGAAGACCATGCAAAAATGCATGATGCCGAGTATGTAACGAAACAACATTCTGCTCCTGCTTCGTGGGACCAGAAGACTATTCGCGAAGTCCTAGAAGAAACCGTGAAAGCTAACACTAACGTGTTTAGAGCAATTCCAGAGGAGAATTCTTACATTCGATTTCCAGAGCCGAATGTAACGGAAAAGACATTTACAGCGAATGTTGTGATATCTGAGACCTTTCCCCTGGAAGTGCAATCAATGCTCCCCATAGCTGAAGTAATGAGCAAGTCTGCCCGACACTTTCAAAATTTTCGTAATTTTTTTGACACAAGATTCCCTGAGGGCTTCCCTGTTGCATTCGATATTCCGTAAGTGAAACTCGTCGTTCTTAAGCAGTGGTCGGTGAGAGGTTGTGAATTTGTGGATGTCCTGCCCTTGCCTTGCCTGCAGGCTGTTTATGGGTATCACTGCCAAGGTGTCGTTTCCAGAAGCGGAAATTAATTGCAGCTTGGACGACAGCCTTTTTGAAGCTCCCGCTAACTATACTGACCGATCCGAACTTATCACATCTAACGCTATGGACATATTCTGGAAAGAGGTTGGCTCTGTAGATTGAGCGGGCCCTACTCGAACACACCTCACTCGGAATGACCGCACAAAGGAATCGATCTTAGAAGAGATGAGTTGCAGTAATGGCAAAGACTTGTGTCCCACTTATGGAGTTCTACACGAAGGGTTACGTAGGAACCGTAGCAGTTAATTTAAGCATGTAGCATTTGGAGGACACTGTGGATCTGATGCCTACGGGTACTAACACTAAGTTCAGTTATGGACGTGCTTGTGACGTTCATGCGTCGTACTTGATGCACACGTTCCTATACTCGCTGTAGAACTCTAAACTGTGTTTTCCACCTTCCCGGCCAATACCGGAATCCTTTACGCCGCCAAATGGTGTTCGCAAGTCTCGAAGTAACCAGCAGTTGATCCACAATATACCGACTTGAACTTTGGAAGCAAGCCGATGGGCGCGATTCAAATTGTTCGTCCAAATGGATCCAGCTAAACCGTAACGGACGTTGTTCGCTGCTTCAAGAAGCTCATCCTCTGCTTCGAAAGGATGAACCGTGCATACGGGCCCAAAGATTTCTTCTTTAGAAGGAGTGCTATCCGGGCTCAAGCCATCAATTACGGTCGGGGAAATGAAGAAGCCATTTTCAAATCCGGCGGGAAGTGGAGGGGACTGTTTGCCTCCGCAAAGGATTCTGCCTCCCTCTTCTTCAGCTTTATCCAGATACCATCGTATTTTCTCCAGGTGTTGGTAGGACGATACGGGACCTAGTTGGGTATTCGGATCATTGGGGTCACCAACGGTCATGCTCTTTGCCTTTTCAACAAATTTCTCCAGGAACTCCTGATAAATGCTTCTTTCGACGAAGATTCTGCTACCTGCAAGACACACTTGACCACTATTCGTAAATGCGGAGCGACAAGCACCAGCCACTGTCTTCTCGAGATCACAATCCGCGAAGACTATGGTGGGATTCTTTCCTCCAAGCTCAAGTGAGAGTTTCTTGAACATGGGTGCAGCGGTGGCGGCGACTTTGCGTCCCGTAACTGTTCCTCCGGTGAAACTGATACCAACAATCTTCGGATGCTCGATGATTGCCTGGCCAACTTCATGGCCGTAGCCATGTAGCAGGTTGAATACTCCATCCGGAACACCCGCTTCTTTTATTATATCAGCTAGAGCAGTGGCTGTGCGAGGAGTGAGCTCACTGGGTTTTGCAACTATACAATTACCCATGGCTAAGGCAGGCGCCACTTTCCAAGAAAGCAAGTACAGGGGTAAATTCCATGGCGTAATAAGCCCGCAGATACCAAGAGGCACACGCAAACTGTAGTTGACCGCACTGTCCATCAAGTGGCAGTCCGTTGAATCATGCCGTATTTGGCCGGCATAGAACCTAAAGTTTTGCACTGCCCGGGGAATATCGATAGTCCGAGCCATTTGTAGAGTCTTTCCAGAGTCTTCACTCTCCAATTTTGCCAGGAACTCGCAATTTTTCTGCAACACGCAGACTTGTTGACCATTGTGCAGATTGTTGTTTGCTTGACCACGAAACAATTGTACAATTGCGTACCTCTATCCCATCTGCAATCTTGTCAAGTAATTTTGCTCGCTCTTCGGTTCCAGTGGATCCCCAACTCTTAAACGCAATCTCTGCCGCGCTGACCGCTGCAGCTTAATCAGTACCGGTCGTGGATGCAAACAGAAGAGCATTGCCCTGCATGTACCCTTCATACATACCCTGCTCTACATCCTTGAATTGGTTTCGCGGAATATGGGCAATGACGCGTCCAGTGGCAGGATTCTCTAGAGGAACAGTTTCCTCAGTGGAGCCCCAATTGCCATTGATGAAGCTCCGCAGCAGTGGTGTTTCCGTGCCATTTCGCATGCAGGTTCCCGAGAGTCCAGGAAAGTGCGAACCCATTGAGCATTCTCTTACAACCGCTTTGGGATTTTCAGTGGTGCCCTCATGCACGTCGGAAGGGCCAAAAGCTTCGTGGAAGTCTGCAAGAAACCGTATTCAAGTTGAAGCAGTATGATGCACTGCACCTGGCGCACCCCGTGTGGAAGGTTCCATCCATGGAAGCTTTGGAACGGACTTCGATGGCGTCAAAGTTCAAGTTAATGAAGAGGGACAGAGAAAATAGCCCTGCTAGCCCCATATACACTCTGTTGAGCATCTATACACCGCCCTGCACGGACGTACTGCTACCCCTGCCATGACTACGTGTGAGTCAAGGTTTTTATCCCCGCGGGACGACGTGGCAGGGCTATGAGAACATCTGCATGTCTGAGGCCTTACTTACCATGATTCTTGGTCCCATTCATCATATTTGTAGCCATGTCTACCGCCATTCTACCGTGTATAGCACGTACAGGCAAGAAAATAACACTATGAAGGATGATGTGCGAGAGGACAGAGGATTTACGTTGTACTGCACTGTTTAGGCCTCTTTGCCGCGCCTTCTATTAAGGGAATACAGGCAATCAAACTCGAACAGGAAAGTAATGTATGACTAACAAGTAGATAGACCTCTTATTGTTGAATTTGGGGTAGCCTTAAACAACAACACGCCAATGTACTCTGGAACCTCCCGGACTTAACCCGGACATTCCCACCACGTGGCTTTCAAAGTCTCAAACACTGGTTTCGTCTAGGTGATATCTTTAAGCACCCAAGTGCCGACTACGAATAATTAATTTCCAGCGTAGTGTGTATGTTGGATAATGCAAAACTGCGAAGCTCATCTCCACTTACCTGCACAATGCTGGATGCACTGAATATTCCATATGATTTACTTGTTCCTTGCCTGGTCCGCCGGGATCTGCCAGCTGTTGTGTTCTACAGTGGAAAGATCCTGTGATAATGCTTCTAGGAGAAAAATCTCCCCTGCACCTATGTCTCACTAAGACTCAAAACTTCCTTTCTGCCTTCGAAGGCCGTGAAGGCTATGAAGAGTACGGCACATGCGGTGGCAAGTTCCTCTCCCCCCGTCTCCCCACTCATCCAGTCTCCCTCCACCAGTCACAGGTTAACTTACAGCTTCCTCTCCTTCTTTTGCACACACACCTTGTTAGCTGCTACGGGTCTTGGGGCTTGTAGAGAGGGGCATCAGCAACGTCCACCGTGCTACCAGGCTGCCCAGCCGCTGCTGGCCGCTGGCCGATCACCAAATTGTGAAGTTGTACCCGTTGTGGTAAAAAACATTATGGAGACCATGTGTTGGTACATGTAGAATGCCTGGACCAATTTTAGAGTCAATTTCATCTATAATGGGGCTTAGTCAGAAATTCAACTTGCTGCAATCAATTTAATCGCGAATTCCTCAATATATCCTCGTGGGGACACCCTGTTCCGGACTTCCACTGTTTGTGATTAGCGACCACTGGTACAACGGGTTCATCTCGGTGATACTGCAAGCCAGCAGCAACAAGTCGTGAACGTTTTCGGTGTTCATCGCATATCTGCTTTCGACGGTATTGCATAGCAGCAGCACAGTCATTTTCATCGTGTCGTCTCTTGCGCGCGGGCGCGATGATAGCGGTGGCCTTAACAAAGCCTGATTGCCAGAAACATGCAACAGGAGTGCCGCAATTTGGCACTACAACTCGGACTGTGTGCGTTTCAACATGAACCCATTTCACCGTAAACCTGTGTATACCGACGAAGGACTATGAACTCGAAAAAGACCAGAGTCTCATTACCGTCTTATTGGGCCCCCACCACACCATTGATAGGGTTATACACACTGTTCTGTAAGAGGGTTGTAGTCAAGCCTTACCAAGTTGAACAGAGAAAAAACCATGGGAGGGTTCTACAAGTTCCTTTCTGCGTAACGGTTGCGAGTACGTTTCCCAGCTGCCGAAACCGAAGAGCGGCGTTTGGGACGAAAAGAAGCATTTGGAGGTTTCGTCGAGAACAATCGGCGACCGCTTATCGCGAATGAGACTAGGTGAAAGGATCTCTAATCTGCGATGTCCCTTTCCGGGGTTGGTAAGCTGCTTAGCCATACAGATCCGTTGCTAAAACGTCATCCGGAAGCTCATACAGAACGCACTGAACGCAGGTCTCTGAGCCCATAAGGTATGTGCTTGTCTGAGTCATCGCCCATCGGTAGCAGGAGACATGGTGGGGGAAATAGAGTATTCCCATGAAACTGATTTGCGAAGGATTCCACGGAAGGGTATCCTCCAGTCGTGATTTTGGCACGCTCAAGGGTCCGTCAGTCGTGAACCGCATGTACTCAATCCGACGTCTGGTCAGAAGCTCGGGATGTTCTTGATCTACTATCACCACCATGTTCAGTCTGGGATGTTCCGACCGTTGCCTCTCTATTGTTTCCGTCAAGAGCATTTATCTGGCGAATAATTGATGCAATTGCGTCCCCATCATCCTCCGATTTGGCAAAATCCGAAAGTTTACGAAATACTTCACCAACATTGTGGAGAATGTCGCTGGCTTCTTTGCATTCATGCGGAGAAAGATTTTCCCTTTTCGCCAACTTAGACGCTTTCTCTAAGAGTCTTCTCCCGTCATGTTTAAGTATTTCATTAATGTGGTCCTCATCTTCATCTGTTCCGAAGTTGCCTTCGTCAACCAACTGGTACGCTTCTTGGAATGCATCGGCTGCTTGCTGTCTTCGGCCGAGGCTGATTAGGGCAACTGCTTTGCTTATCCAATAAAACGGTTGTTCCGTCTTAAACTGCAAGGCCTTGGCATAACATTCTAAGGCCTCCTTGGGTCGACCCAGGCTATGAAGGGACTCTCCCATGTTATAATACGCAATGTGATCATCAGGATCGATGTGTAGGGTGTTCTTAAAGCATTGCAAGGCCTCCTGGTAGCGACCAAGGATGTGAAGGGAAACACCTTTGTTATTATACATATCAGTACCCTGTGGATTGATCTCCACGGCTTTGTCGTAGGTTTCTATGGCTTCCTCGTTTCGACCAAGGCTATTGAGGGAGAGCGCTTTGACATAATACAACACAGGATCCTGTGGATTATTTCGTAGCGCTTGATCGTAACATCCTAAGGCCTCCTGATATCGACCAAACATCGATAGGAAAGCCCCTTTGTTCTGATGTCCATCCGGATTTAGTGGATCAATTTCTAGGGCTCTATCACAACATTCCAACGCCTCTTGATTTCGACCAAGTGTAGCAAAGCAGGTCATTTTGTTAAGATACGCCTCAGAATACTGCGGATTGATTTGTAGGGCCCTGTAATAATATTCTAACGCCTCTAGGTGGCGATCAACCTGAACAAGACAGTTCCCTTTGTTAAAGTACCCGTCTGAATTTCGGGGACAAATCTCTAGGGCTTTGTCATAGCATTCCAAGGCTTCATGGTGTCGACGGAGATTCGCGAGGCAAATCGCTTTGTTATGGTACGCCAAGTGCATTGCGGGATTAATGTCAATCGCCTTGTCATAGTATTCTAAGGCCTCTAAATGTCTATCGATCTGACAAAGGCAGTTCCCTTTGCCAAAATTAGCCTCAGCAGCCTGTGGATTAATTTCTAGGACTTTGTCATAGAATGCAAAGGACTCTTGATCTCGACCAAGGTTTGCAAGGGAAGTCCCTTTGTTAAGATATGCCTCAGCATCCTGCGGATTGATTTGTAGGGTTTTGTCGTAACAGTCCAGGGCGTCAAGATGCCGATCAATCTGTCGGAGGCTGTCTCCTTTGCCAAAATGCACTTCGGCAGCCTGTGTATTAATCTCTAAGGCTTTGTCAAAGCATTCCAAAGCCTCTTGATGTCGACCAAGGTCACCGAGGCAAAGCGCTTTGTTATGATACACAAAATACTTTCGTGGATCGATCTCGATGGCTTTGCCATAGCTTTCCAAGGCCTCTAGATGTCTACCGATATGACGAAGGCAGTTCCCTCTATTGAAATGCAAATCCGGATTTAGTGGACTACTCTCTAGGGATTTATCATAACATTCTAAGGCTTCTTGGTTTCGATCAACTCTCGCAAGGGATGTCCCTCTGTTAAGATACGCATCCGCACACTGCGGATTGACTTGTAGGGCTTGGTCGTAAGACTCCAAAGCCTTTGATACCTGCCACTCTCACGAAGGCAGTTTCCTCTACCAGAATACACCTCACTGAGCTCAGCAGCCTGGGGATTAATTTGTAGGACTTTGTCATAGCATATTAACGCCTCTTGATTTCGATCCAGGTTACCGAGGCAAATTGCTTTGTTGCGGTATACAACATGCTTTTGTGGGTCTATCTCGATGGCTTTGTCATAGCATTCCAAGGTCTCTAGATGTCTGCCGATATGACGAAGGCAGTTACCTTTGTTGAAATACACGTCAGCATTCTGTGGATAAATCTCTAGGGCGTTGTCATAGCTTTCCAAGGCCTCGTGATTTCGACCAAGTCTGGCAAGGGACGTTCCTCTATTAAGATACGCATCCGCACACTGCGGATCGATTTGTATGGCTTTGTTGTAACATTCTAAGGCGTCTGGATGTCGATCCATCTCCCCAAGGCAGTTTCCTTTCATAAAATACCCATCCGCGTTTAGTGGATTAATCTCAAGGGCTCTATCAGAGGCTTCCAAAGCCTCTTGGTATCGACCCAGGTTACAAAGAGCAATCCCTTTGTTATGATACGCATCAGCATACTGCGGGTCCAGCTGTATTGCCCGATTCCACCACGGGATAGAGTCTTGAACTTTGCCTTTTTGGAATTGCTCTACTGCTTCGTGGAAAGCGATCAATGCATCCTCTACGTACTCCGTTTGCATTGTTTAGCGGTATACCATGCACCATATACACTAGCAGAAGTTTTCGCATTTTTCCCAAGTCAAGCGTACGGCTGTATAAACCAAAACGTTCGCTTAGTACAAACAATTGTAGCCGACACGCACACGCTAACCAAATAAAACGCAGGTTTGCGACGGAGGAAGCAAAGTTCCGCTTTGGCTCTCTTCCTATTTCTTGCGTTCCATTCCTCCAGTAAAGCTTCACATGCTTCGTCAAAACACTCTTCTATCAACTCTCAGGCCGTATGGTGCTGATAGAATGTCATTATAGAGACAACATCACAAGATTTGTGAAGTTGGTGCTAACAGCGCATTATTGGACTTTACAGGCAATATACTGCCCCAATGGCGTATTGACTATTTTCTATCAGTCTATCTGTATATTTGTCCGAGTGCGTCTGAGAATGGAAAGCGAACGGTAAAAGGGGAGATGGAGGGATCCCCAGCGTGGAACTCGTTATGGCAAGCTTTACAGATGGTCTCTCTTAAGCGTACAGGTGTGTATGAGGTGTAGTTAACCCCAAACAAAGAGCAAGGGCACTGGCAAGAGGTAGACGGCATCATATGCGTTTGAATTGTGATATGATCGCAGGTGAGGCATGTGTCCAAGGGGCGGCAGTGGTGGATGGAAGAGGCTGCAAAACTGCGACATTTGGCTGCATATGGGAGCATGAGGTATGTGATATAGTACGCGTATATTGCCAACTTGTAGACAGATGAGACGGAGCTATTGCATTCTACGTTCAGGAGGACTACCCGAAGAACCAGTTGAGGAGGTGGGTCAACATTCTCAAAAGCGCCGATCAGGTGGTGAATAGTGACTGTGGAAGCTTGGTATCCAATCTTTCGGATTCCCTGCATCGGCATAAGTATAGTGATGCCAACGAAGTTTCTGATCGGACTGATGTGGGAGCATCAAATGAGGAAGTTCTAGAGCGATGGTTGGTACGCAAAAACGTAGACATTTCTGGCAACAACCGAACCCAAGAAGTACTAGAAGGGAGCGAGAAAGAGGAAGGGAATACGGCGCTTTATCTTGCCACTGAAAAGTATTGTACGATTACTTCGCAGATGGATAGTACTAAAGTAGTTGCTCAGAGCCTTGGCCGTGGAGCTTCGCAATTAATTGTTTTTCGACGCGTGCCGTATATGAGATCGCTTGGGGATGGGCTGTTTATCTTGGTATTATGTTCAAAAGCAAGGGCTATAGTGAATGATGGTCTAAGTGAGCAGAGCTCAGGGAATATTGCGTCCGTCATCTTGGAGAGAATCGACAAATGGCTAACCACGACCGATGAACCTAAATGAACTTCGACACGCGAAGCCGCCTCTTCGTGGTGGAATTCTGAAAAGATGATTAAACTTTGTTATACAGAACGACAGGTTCGTCGCTCTTTGGGAAGCGACTTTGGCACGTTGTCGCGGTTCTTTGACCTCGTCAACAATTTTTGGAATCGTGCCTTGTCCAGACTCTGGGATAGTCATGTGGGCACTCGATTAATCGGCTGATGCATGCCCGTACAGCAAATGCGCTATGCTGACGCAGCATACGAAGAGTCTCGTCTGGGTCCTTCCTGTACTAGCAAACCAGCATGGCACTTTACTCAAAACTACATGTCGTTTCTCCGACGAGAATTATTGAAAGCTCGATAAGCAAGTACAACTTAGAGTCGGCTATCCAAGCAAAGAACAAGAGAAAATCTGACAACATTCTCTTTTTATCACACAGCTTTTGCTAGGCCACTTCTCTGTAGTCCACAGCTGGTAGCAGATAGTTCATGGTACTTTGTGAAGTTGCACGGGGTCTTGCTGAGTTAGTCCACTGTTATAAAGGCGATTTGGTAGTGTTTTAGGTAGAAAATTTGTCCATTCAGTAGGGGAATATTTGTCATGGACCGAAAGCGTCATATACACAAACAGGAGCAGGTGCAGCAGGAGCTGTATGAACCTGAAAGCGTATCTTCATCGGCGCATCACGACAGTAATGGACATGTTAGCGCCAATCATGCAGAACAGAGAGCTTTGAATGGGGATGAGCAGAAAGAAACACCGTTTATTTTGTTTGGAATCGATTTTGGACGATTCCCGCCATGGATGTGAGTGCTTTTGTTGGTAACGCTGCATAGCTGTTTCTGGGTCAATTTGATTTGGGGGTGCCATGGTACACAGGCAAGCTGTTTTATGTTGGTTGGGGGTTATGGTGTGTCATGGAAGTGCCGGAGTGGCTCAGCAATATATTGTCGAAGAATTCGGCTTCAGGAATACGCTTATCCTGGGAACGTCAATACCGTTTTCCATAGCAGTCATTGGATTCTTGCAAGGAGGATTTAAAGAAAACAAAGCACCACTACGTCAGCATGCTGTTGTCGGCATTCTTAGCTTACTGACAATACGTGAGTGTTGCACGATATTTAAGCTCGCTACATTGCATGATTACTGGTATGGGGGATTCTGCTGCCCTTGACCCCGCAGAGTTTTCGAATTGGGCTTTACTCTATCTCAATTATGTTACTCAAGTAATCTTCAAGAGCAGCAAAATCATTCCCGTCGTAAGCATCTAAGCGAGGACTTATTCTCATTTTATTGGGTTTTTATTCTCCTTCTTGGATTCTGCAGATGATAATTGGAACTGCATTGTATAAACAACGGTACCCACAGCTCCAATATGCTGCCGCGGTACTACTCTCTGTTGGATTAACAATCTTCGTTCTCGCTGATGCTGAAACTTCCCCAAATTTTCATCCACTAGGGGTCTTGATTATAAGTTTAGCTCTTTTTGCTGACGCATTCATCGGTATGTAATCTTTTGCGTCTGATTTCGTATTTCCTGAGTTTGTCATTCAAAGCTGCAGGCAACTATCAAGAATTTGTTTTCAAACGATTCGGATGTTCGTTCCTGGAAGCAAGTGCATGGCCGGCTCTATTCAGCGTAGGCACGAATGTGTTCCTCATGGTAGTATTCCAAGGCGCGACAGCGTTTGATAGTCTCAGGTACGGATCGAAAGAGATCCCCGCGATACTAGCCTCGTGCGTTCAGTAACATCTCCCCAACTGCAGGCAAGCAGCTGCGACCCCAGGATTAGCTATATCTCTTGGAATATATGGAATTGCGAATTACGCCGGAGTGTGGTTTGTTTTGGCTATGATTAAGCATTTTGGTGCCGCACAGACTGTGTTCGCTACGTCTATGCGAAAGGCCGGCTCTATTGCCATGTCCTACATCCTGTTTCCCAAGCTCATTATTATAAGGCATATCATAGGGATTCTACTTGTTTCTCTGGGAATATATCTGCATTCGTTGAGCAAATCCGGAACGGATGTACCCTCTGTGGGTTCCTGGCTTCTTAGGATCTTTTTCAAATCAAAGTCCGTTGACAAGGGCCACGTTCTTCCCGTTTGATACCGGTTTGTCAGCAAGGAAAATTGGTGGTGTTCAAAAGCGTTGTGTCGTACTAGAATTGCTATTGGTATTCTTACTAGACTTGTTTATTTTGACGAAGCAGGCACGGTATAGTTGGAGAGGTGGAACGCGGTTATACGGGTTAGAAACTCACGCCTGCTTCTGCAACTACTGTTGCTTTTTTGATTCTTCATCTGTTTCGTTCTCGGATACATTATCGACCATTAAGTAACCCCCCTCATCTGGAGACAACTCTGTGCATAGCTCTCGGCGGGCGTATAGCGTTGACAGTTCCGATGGTTCGTTCCCCGACAAGCTGGGGGTATTGGTCCAATAAACGTGGAAGCCTTTGGAGCGTAGGAAGTCTCTGACGGCGTGAACATCTTTGTGGCTTTCCAACTCTAGCGCTACCTGCAGGTCCTTGTTTAAGAAACCCTGGTAACGGAGAAATATTCGAGTTACATAGCACGCACCTGTTGAACGATGGGCCATTGATGGTCATAGACGCCCTTTAAGACAGCGAATTCGGCGCCTTCTACGTCAGCCTATTCAGAACAAGCAGCCAAACTAAAATCAGGGGAGAGAGGGACTGCGATACGTTGTGACTTACTTTCAACAGATCGATTCGTTCGATAGACTGTTCTTCAATTACGTCTCCCAATTTCTTCAGCTTGCAAGGTACCTTTTGAATCTTCGAGTAGTATTGCATAATATATTGCATTAGTTTCATAGTGACCCAAAGCGGAATGAAGCGCAGAAAGGGTTTATTGTGATACAGCGACGTCACGAGCTCCTTGGTGACCCTGTCGATTCGGCCAACAGCCAGCTCTGCGCTGCTAGTAGACCAGATTGAAATGTTCGGATGGTGCTCAAATACCACGTCTTCTTCTTTGTCGTTTAGACCGTGATTATATCTGCATATGGCGATTAAGACAATATTTCGTGGAAGGCCAGCTAGATTGGTTCAGTTGTAACACCGAGGATCTTACGTGTGAATTCTTCCGTGTCCATAATTCTTCGCATTCGATTCCAATACCTCGTACGTAGTCGGGATAGGTTCAAATGCATGTATGTTTGCTGCACCTCCGCATTTCCGGATTGCCCACATTGAAAACATGCCAATATTAGCTCCAGCGTCCACAATTGTGTCCCCGCGTTTTAAAGTGATTCCACCTGCGGGAACAGCCTCACTATGACGAATCCTTCCTCGTCAGAAATCCATCAAAGTTCACTTACATTTTCCGTAGGTATTTTTGACAAAAATTTCGTCATACAAGAAGGCAGTCTCCAGGTGGGACAGGGAACGCACAAACATGCCATTTGGCAGTAAATACGGCTGCCCATCCTTGGGGCAGCTCCGGTACAGACAATGCGCGATAATGAGCACCAACACCGCCAAAATAGCACCTACGGACAGCGAAAATAGCATCGTCTGTGCCACAGGCTTAATGGGTAAATCGTCGGTAGCCTCTGCAACCGCAAAAAGGGCCAGTAAAACCATCGGAGAGCTTAGTGAAGCAACACAATCATCGCTGCCACGGAAATCGCGATACCACCCCCTTTGAGTGGACGGAGTATGCACAACTACTTTGTAAACTAGCGATGGAGTACGTATGATTACTTAAACGTGGAGCAACAATACAAAACAGAATAACACAATAAACAAGGCCCGCGCTCCGATGCGACTTCTTTGATGACCAACGCCGTCGGGCAATCATATCTTGGCCGACTCGTTGAACGGAAGTTCTGGAAGCCCATAGAATTGGGTACGAACCAGGGATAATAGTGGCATTACGCAAAGCATATTTGGATACCCGTAGTGTGGGTGAATATTTGCGTCAGTAGAGCACGTTTCAAAACAACTGAAGTGCAACTACTGTACATATAACGAGAAACTCTAACCACAATAGCGATGGAGATCTCTTCCTTAGGCCCACAGCATAGGAGGGAGCTCCACGTTTTCTCACGAGAGAGTGGCGAGACACTACGGGATTTGGGCCAGTCGCCAGGAACTTTGGCTGAGCAGCTGACACACACACACAAATGTGACAGATAGCCCACCGGCCGGGAAGTTGACCGCATCCTCTTAACGAGGAGCGGTATGCGCCCGTGTTAAGAGCAGCTGAGGCTCTGAGCTGTCTGAGCAAACAGCACGAGCCAAGTACAATCTCTCAAGGCGTCATATAATATATATATATATATACCAAATATACCTACTGTACTTGTACTGTTCATATCACGCTATGCTAAGACTTTCAAGTACAAAGTTTGCGATTGTGGTCAAACCTGCCGGTTTCGGGAGCCGAGACCGCTTAAGTGCTGGTTACTCAATAGCACAAGCTGAGACGACTGCGATTAGGTACTGCTGCAGGCAGCAGGCATTGTCTGTGTAGGCGCAGTTAACCGTGGGAAGAGCGAGTGTAGCAGGAGGAAGATACCGACCGGCAACTGCCCCCAGTCTGTCAGGTTGCCCTGCAATCCGATGCAGGCTGTATCATGTAGTTAAGGAGCTAATGAAGAGCCTCTAGCCTCGAAAAGTCTCGAAACCCCTCCACACGAACTTTACCATGTCGCCATGCGACTTAAAAAAGACTCCCAGGCCATGCTATGGGAAATTGCACATTGGGCCGGTGGATACGTAGCAATTCGATTTGCATGAGAAGTAGACAAGAATCTGTAGTTTTCAACCAAAGATTGATAGGCGTAATAATTCACTCCATGTGCTGTTTTTGAACCGTTGAAGGGCCGAGATGCATATGGAAACGATTACCGGGTAGTCGGCGTAGTGAAGAAGTGAAGCCAGGAGCGAAGTCTGACTAAAGATGCCTGCACGTATCGACCCTATGGCAGACTGTTCAGCTTGCTCGTTAATCTCACATGGGATTTTTGTAATGTACTGGTTGCCATGTCCCAACTTCCCGAACCAAGAGAACAATGGTGACGCAAACTACCCACATCCAATTATCAATGTCTGCGCCCTGTAATTGAAAGTAGAGCGAGCTTTTGCCGGTGATCTCCACGCTCCAAGGGATATCTTCTTGCGCAACGTCCGTACATCTTACTTTGACTCATTCCTTGACTAAATGAGTCAATTCCGGAGTTGTTGCTGCATGAAAGAGCCGGCGAATTACCGGATGAAACAGTTGGTGAAACCTAGCTTGCGACGGTCACTGCGACCAGCGCTTTATCGTCATGTTCATTTTGTTTGACAGAGTTGATAGTGCATGAAGCGCAATAAGTAAATTACGGTAATTCGAGAGCCTATCTACTATCAAGGAAGGTGGACAACCACGTTTTTGAGCGACGCTGTTCTGACCGACGACGGTTATGCCTGGACTGCCTCTCGTTTTTTACGCTCTTTGATACCCTCCAAACGAGCCCCCATAATCGTATGAAACGTCCTCATACCGAGATATAATAAGTTAGAAAGCCCATGATGCGGAACTTCCGGGGAAGAAGCTGTGGTTAGTGAATAGACTGCGAGGAATCGAAAGCCGGAAGGGACAGGTCGCTAGCAATTCTTTGGACGGCCAATATCCCTTAACAATGGGTTGCAAGGCCTCCACTCTAATCGGAAATGACGTCAATCGTGTTTCGCATTATACGGACGAAGAACCTGTCCAGCATATCCCTGTAAGTAGGATGCAATAACACGGCGCCACTCCTGGTTGAACATCAGCTGCGTTGCGGACTTGTTCATACAGTGCACAAAGAAGGGCGTCGAGAGGGATTATGACATCCTCTGCCATCTAGGAGAGTAAGTTCGAGGATTTGGGTCTGGGAGCCAATGTTTAGTTTGCAACCTTGTTCTGGACTGCAGTGGCTCATTCGCCACCGTATATATGGGTCGTGAGAAACGGACGGGTAAAGAAGTTGCTGTCAAGGACATTTCGAGGTAAGTGCTTCTTGTCTTGTATGCAACGTTTCTCTTTCCCCTTTTCTATCATGTGTTAATGGATGTTCCCAGGTTTAAAGCTAAGGCGACTTCGATTAATCGGGAAAATAATGTGATGGAGCACATTAAATCTCATCCCCATGTCGTCAGTTACTTTGGGACTTATAAGACTTCGAAGAGTGTATCGTTCGTGTTAGAACTGTAAGTAACGACACTAGAAGTATGTCATTTTATTGTGAAGAAACTATCATTTGCTCTTTAAACGCAGTATGCGTGGAGGGGAAATTTTCTGCCAGCTTGTCAACCGCACAAGATTCCCTGAAGCCCACGCTCGTGCAATCTTTCAGCAAGTTGCCTCAGGACTTGCATATTTACACAGTAGAGGCATCGTTCATCGCGATCTAAAACCAGAAAATTTACTTCTCACAGGTTCGTCTTCCTATGTGCACAGTGTCGTCATCAGAACAGCATGATTGATTTATACATTTTTACCGTTTCCAGAGAACAAGTACATTGCTGACGTTAAAATAGCGGATTTCGGCTTGAGTCAAATCTTAGGGAAAAACCACAAGCTGCAAAAAATTTGCGGAACGTGGGCTTATGCTGCTCCAGAAATGAATGACCCGAATAGACCGGGGTATGACACATCGTTCGACTGTTGGAGCCTTGGTGTATTAATATTTCTTCTGCT
Source organism: Halocafeteria seosinensis (assembly GCA_001687465.1). Taxonomy (NCBI): domain Eukaryota; class Bigyra; order Bicosoecida; genus Halocafeteria; species Halocafeteria seosinensis. Next base: position 61,836 of record LVLI01000336.1, on the reverse strand, counting down.
ATCTGGATATCACCCGTTTGATCCCTCTGGAAGGTCGCCAGCTCTAGAAATTAAGAAAAGAGCCAAAGAAGCGAATTATAGTTTCAACTCACAAGTCTGGAAAGGCATCTCAGATCTAGCGAAGGATCTGATTTCCCGTCTCATCGTGAAAGATCCCTCGCAAAGATACACGATGTTAGATGTTCTTCATCATCCTTGGATTACGGAAGCTTTCCCGATGTCTTCTCTTCGATATAAAGACGGAGAGATCATTATTGATGAAGATGCTGAACGGAAATACCCACCCGGTATTTCACGGGCGTTCCCTGCGTCAGCGGAATACCTCTCTTCCTCGTCGTTGGGCTTCTCGTCACTAAGTGAACCATCAGTGAATCGTCAATCTTTATCCAGGGTGGGTGGTATCTTCGACACAGCTGATAATGACGAATGTGGGTCCGGCCTTCCTGGTACTCAACTCAATAGTAAAATGAAGGCTGGGAGATTTTCGGATCACTACTGCCCCTCAGAAGCGCCCCCAGTAAGTTCGCGCAGGACCCGTACTTCTGTTTGTACTCTTACTAAAGTTGCCCGTATTTTTAAACTTGTATGCAGGGCGGAATTAGTGTCCCAGAAAACACAGAAACAGTGCCGTCCATGTGATCAATACGTTGATTCGATCTATAAGCTTTTGCAGAAAACAGATTTGTACAGCAGAAGTTTTAGTTAGATTTTCATAGCGGGTGTCTGCAATCCCTCGGATACCCTAGTTATTCAAGTTATACATATTATTGACGATGTCGTGTCGTCAAGCCTCAGTGGTGAAGCAATGTTACAGAATACACATCAAGTTAAGTAGAAAGTGCTGCTTTTGACTTAGAACTTCAGAAACTTAAGTTCCCACTGAATAACTAACTGATTGTGCTCTGGCAATCTCAATACGAACTGTTTGGGGAATCTGGCAATACTAGTGGGTACATGGAAGCACTAGTGTGACATCTGAAGACAGTTTGTCCGAAAGTTGTCACATAAGACCAGACCGAGTGAGTTCTTACAATGGTTCAAATGAGACGAGACCTCAGAGATCATGTGTCATACGCACATTTAATATTCCATTCCGCGACTCGGTGGTTCATTCACTGAATGAACCCCACAAGCGCCATCGGATGTAATGAGTGAATATTATCGCGTATACCGTATGTCAATGTCTTAATCATCGGTCTCTCCTCCCTCTAGATGAGACGTACACGGTGGATTAGATAGTGAATAGTACTCCATTTTCACTTGGTACATGCACGGCTACCCTGTAGTGTATGTATGTTGTGTATAGAGGCTTGAAAAGAGCGTAGGGAGGGCATATAATGTCCGTAAAAGTCTCTTGGAGGAGAAGTATCTCCTCCCTACGAGGGCCTTTTATACGCCATAACAGAGCCTTATTACCCCTATCCAGCCCCCTTGTGAGCTGTGCTAGGTACAACTCATCATATAAAGACAACAAACCTGAAACATTGAATCATTATGGACAAATAATGGTCATGGCCTTGGGCCTGACCGCCACGGGCGTGGCTTCAGCAGCTGAAGAGGAGGATAATGAGGCTTCCCAGGGTCCAAATATGTCCAGTCCCCTTCGAAATGAACAGTACGTGATTCTGAACTTGTAGTTTACGCGTGCCTGTGCCACTGGAAGCGTGTTTGGCACCTGCAGACAACAGATGGAAGCTCTGCAGAGACTGAAAGACTTCAATGCTGCACGAGATAGACGCTATTTATGGGAGGTACGTCCCTCTAGGAGACGATTTCGCCTATAGATGGCGTGGATTGATATGGGAGATTGGCTGGCTTGCTTGTTCGCTTACAGGTACTCGCCTCAGCACGAGAATCGGACCTGAAACCGGCGCTCTTGGATAAAGGTTTCTTATACGCGTTGACAACTGTCGCTTCCCAAGGTGAAGAAGCAGATATTGAGACGTACGTTCGACTTGCTGGAAAAAAAAACCCCACCGTGCCTGGACGATATGCACTGAGAAATCAATATTTCCGGCTCTTGGTTTGGTAATATCTGCAGATGTGCTCTGGAAGCTGTGGTTGCTCTGACACATTTTACTCAAAAAGAGATAAGGGACAAGTAAGTTGTTACACCCATGGTATATAACGATGATGATGGCATGCCCATAATACTGTATTTTGACTATCATACAGGATCAAGCATTCTGTCGAGGCACAATCCCAAATCATTCCCACGTTGGTTTCTATAGCCAATAAACACAGCTCTATAGAAGCAAAGTCTTTAGCGTTTCAGGCGCTAAGTAATATTGCTCAAACAGAAGCGCAAGGTATGGACAATAATGTTCAAATGAGTTCATTATTCGTTTCATCTTGTGCCGGGTGCGATGACTCAGGCATGGAAGACAAATCAGTCAGTGGCACAGTTATCCGGAACCTTATGTCTAATGAGCCGTCAATAATTCAGCCTGTATTGGGTATACTGGCACAACTGGCCTGGCATTACCGGGAGAAAGGCGTGGATCTTGCCGAACACGGTGACGTCGGAAGCCTGGTTTACCCTGTTGTCGTTGCTGTCTTACACGGAGTTGGCGGTCCACGTTTTATTCTATCGTTCATTCACAAGGATAGTGAAGCGAAACAGCCTTTGGTCTTTCCAGCATATGAAAGTGCAGCTAAGTTCCTTTGCTGCAGTATCAGCCACCACTCATTTGATTCTGAGGAATTGGTGAAATACGAAGTTGTACCGGCGTTGCTAAAACTTGCGGAGATGGAAGATAACCCAGAAGCACAGAAGTTTGCTCTTCTCGGAATAAAAGGTATAACTAAACGATGTAAAAAGTCAGGCGATGGACCCTCAAAAGCGTTTGAAGAGTACGAAGTTCCGAAGAAGACACTGAAGATTATGCAAGACACTGATAACATCTGGTCGAAACGCTATGCTGCCGAAGCATTGGAACGAATGGTTCGCCCTGAGCATAGCCATGTCACGGATGATATTCTTTTCCGATGGAGACTTAAGCTCTCCATTGAGAAAGCAGGTAAAGAGGATTGGCTCGCCAATAAGTGGGCCAAGAAGGCATCCAAGAACTTGCAAGGTATCGAAGCCAAAGCAAAGGCCAAGGAAGAGAAGAAAGAGGAGGACAACAAGTAATTGATATGATATGAATTCTATCTTGATGTTCAAGACACAATCGAAGGGAAAGACAACCCTGGGTAGGAAGAGTTCGTTGGGCCATCAACTTGGCCACCAACAAGGTGCTGCTGACCGTAGTTTGGTATCAAATCGTTGGGTTGTTGACAGTATCTTATGTGTCACAAAATGGAAACAAGGTTCACTTTAATTAACTTCTCCTTTACGTACACTAGTAGGTAGAAAATCAACAAAGCCCGTGGATGTACTTGTAACTCTGGGGAGGATGTGGACTTGTAGGGGACATCGACTGGTGGGACTTCTTGGGCGGTAGGTTTACATGGTCGTCGGAAACTCCCTAGGCATCTGATACCGTAGTTTTTCATTCGATTCAGATCTACACGGAGGCAAATACAGTCTGTCAATGGTGCCAGAGCAAGGAGGCCGGCTGTTGTAGGACTGTCCAGTAGCTGGACCACGTACGGAGGAGCCCTCGGGAAGTTCCAATCCAGCTCATTTACAACACATTCGGAGGATCAGACGGCACTATGTTTAGGAAGCGATGAAGAGGACGATGGTGGATGATAGATATGCATACGCCAAAGCAATTAGTGAAATATTCGGCATCGACAGCGAGGGAGAATACCTCTGAGGACAGTGGCATCATCAAGCCCTTTCTCTGCTTGTCTTCCAAGATGACGGCATAGCGCTCTTTAAGATGGTGCTACTGCTGCTGTATGGATTAGGACAATCGCTCTTGGGGATACGATGCAATGACAAGGGTTCTCCATTCTTAGACTGTCGTGTTGGTAGAGTTCCATTGAATCAGTCAGTCGTCCATGGTTGGATGCATGAAAGATGAATACACCGCGTGGATACGGAGAATCATGTATATTGTCGTATGGATAAATTGAAATCTCTTGGTGCTCCTCTGTATAGGCTCCAAGAGCGTCTAGCGTAGCTGCTGTAGACTGCAGCATGATTCATGCTGCATGAACCAACCTCTACACACTTGAAGCACGGGGTCAATGAAGTACGGGGTCAGCTTATTTGTATTGTCAAGAGCATGTTTGTGTGGTGTAGATAAATAAATATCATCAGTCAGACGATAATCCATTTCCTCTTAATGTAATTGTGGGGTTGTCATGCGCTATAGGACCTCCAACGCGGGAGAAACTCATTCAGTGAATAACACAGCCTCTGAGCAAACTACAGGACGAGGAGCTCCCTTACCAGGGGATAACAAAGCGTCTGGACCTCCTCGAATATACGGATTCGGAGCGAGAGGACAACAGACTGCTCGTGCACCGCCCTCTAACCCTTCGACGGCGCAGAAAATGAGTAATCGCTCCAAGGAACGAAGGGCCTTATTTGGCACCAATAACACCAACTCCAATGGATCCTCAGGATGGGTAAGGCTCGGTTTGTGTGCACGAGAAATGGAATACTCCGTGTGTGGTATTATGGAGTCGTTGGTGGTGCAGGGACAGAGTGGCCACGATAGCTCCTCCAACAGCGCCTCTGTGCGTAGTAATGAGGAAACCAACAGAATCTTCGAAGAGGATAATAATAGAATGCTCTCGGATTTAGAGAACAAAGTGACGCAACTCAAGAACGTAAGAGTACCTATGCGTGCGTATCTTTGGAAGAATTGCACGGTCGTGAATGGGTGGGTGTACATGCAGGTTACTACGCAAGTTTCATCCGAAGTTGCAGAACATAATAGGTTATTAGACGGCATGGTATGCTAATTACACAAGTCTCCGATGTGTCTAAGGATAAGTATGCTGCTTGTCATGTGTTTAATTTCGCAGTCGGATAATATGGGTCAAACAGAGGGAATGTTGGGCTCCACCATGAGGAGTTTGGATGGCTTGCTCAATAGTGGAGCTCAGAGCCATATGTGCATTCTCGTCATGTTTGTTGTAGGCGCATTCTTACTAGTGTACTGGTTATTTATAAGGTAGACTCTGTTATCAGATGTAGTAGCCAATGAGGAGAGTATACAGCGAGCCAAAACTCTTCCCCGTCAAGCCCAAGTTAATAATAACAAACATTGGGAAGCACGCTTTGCTCTCCACTTGGTGACTCAACGTGTCGTGGGTGCGGAGACAACCGTCGAATCTCATTAATCTGAACTCATACCACACTTTGCATGAATATCGTTTTGCGTAATCGAGATTTAAACCGTAAATTCGAACTTCCAGCAAATTCCGCACCAAGAAAATTAACTTTGCTCTCTCATTTCGGGGTTGGTTCTTGACCTTCTATAAGTGCGTATTAACTAACCAGGGCATTGTTGTTTTCCTACCCTCCTTGCCCCGGGTAGGTCAATATGCAGTGGATAATGTCATTTCCGGGCGCCACGGCCGTCGGCGAGACCTCTGCTACAGCTAGTTGTTGCTCTTCTTCAGAAGGGCATGGGCCTTTATTCTGGGCAGGGATCATTTTGAGCACTCTATTGGTGCTGTACCTCCTTATAGGCTCGAAGAAAGATGAGAAGAAACACTTAAAGAAGGCGCATAAACTCCCCAACGGCATGTTCATCTACGCATGGTCCGGTTTTGAGACAAATGTGCTCTATGAAGAGATTTTTGACAAGGCAAGTTACCGGGACGGAGGAATCAAGTTGGGACGAGGCTCCACAGTCATCGACGCAGGCGCCAACATTGGTATGTTCTCCATGTGGGTGTATCGGGAATGTGAAGGGGAAGCGGATGTGTATGCGTTCGAGCCAATTCCCAGCACGTTTGAAGTACTGGAGAAAAATGCGCAAGCGTATGGCAATGGGCGTATCAGACCGTAAGTACAGCCCCATGAGTGCAGGCGAGTTTCTTGATTCACGACGCGTTTATGGAGATGCAGATTCCCATTCGGTCTTAATGACAAGGAGACAGATGTAGTTTTCGAGCACCACCCGAATGCATCGATTTGGTCAACCAGCAGTCATGAATTAGCTGATGCTAGAGTGGAAAGAGTGACTCAAGACATGGCTACAGTGTTGACAGGAAGTCAGGCGGCGCTGCGATTCATCCCTCGTTTTATTTATGTATGTTTGTTGAAACTGGTGATGAGGTGGGCAACACGCAAAGAAAAGGTACCCTGCCATCTACGAAGACTTGGTGATGTTATCAAGGAGGAAAAAATAGAAACGATCGATCTCCTAAAAGTATGAAAATCTATAGGGGCGATATAGCTGGTTTATGGAACAACAACCTCGTTGATATGTGCAATTGTGTCACAGGTCGATGTCGAAGGAGCTGAATTCTCTGTTCTCGAAGGAATTAATGATGATCAATGGCCCATTGTCCAGCAGGTAAGTGTGCATAGCTTAAGTGTTCGCGCTATATGGTTTTGTCGTTTGCACGTGCACTGTATGATGAACAGGTTGCACTGGAAGTGGAGAGCTTTGAAAGGGTATATCAGATTCGTGATTTTCTCAGGAAGAAGGGCTTCCACGTGTATTGGCGCGCAACTGAACGCGAGGACGGTAAAGACAAAACCGGCTCGGAGATCTCTTCTGAAGTTTGCATGTTGTATGCTCTTCGGGAGCCAAGTGACTCCCTGACTGCGGATGATAGCGGGTATATCCTCCGTGAAGGTCACACTGCTCCGAAGGAAGTTGCTTCTTCAGACAAGGCCTCACCAGCACGCAAGCGTAGCTTTCGGAGATGAGTTTGTTATGCGGTCTGCAATTCGCTTTGACCAAAGAACTCATCATTATAGATAGCACCCTAGCTAAGACTGAGTCCGTTACTCACCGGAGACGGAACACCCTTCGTGCGGACAGAAGGAATGTTAAAGCAATGTCTTCCCCAAACCTTGTATAGCGTTTACCGTAGTTCCACTTCGCTGGTAGGACAAAATATACATTACTACTACTGCTTTACCCGACATAGCTGGTGATGACGCCTTGATTGCTTACGAGGTTCGTCCTTAGATCAGTACCAGTCAAAGTAGTTACACACTGTGTCAGTTGATTGAATTGGTCGGCCACTTGTTGGGCACACAAGAACTGAGCCAGTTTTCGCTTAGAAATGATGGCACTCGTCGTCATTTTTCGGTTATCTGCCCTGAGTTCCATCTAATGTTTGATGTCAGATTACTGGGTTCTATCCTCGCCAACGTTATAGCAAACGACCAGCTATTTCATCCCTGTCTAAAATCGGAGTATCTCATTGTATGTGGCGCCAATTTAAAGTCCTGGAGAGCCAATACGTCAATTACATTGGAGCTCATGAATCACTGTGGAGGAGCATTGGGGGTTACTCTAAGTAAATTGCGAATCGATCTTATGGCGATGATACCAAACGGGACCTTACGACCCGGTTAAATGTTGCTATTATTAAACTAATTTATCTTACACTAGGGTGTTTCGCTTTGTTAACCGTCAAACCATCTCTGCTCTTTTTCCAGTTCATCACCTGGGGATGCCAAATATGCCAAAGCGACCTATCGGTGTATCTGCTTGGACTTTGAGTTTCCTTCTTTCTACTCAGTATTATAAACTGTCTAAAGAAGAGGTTGTCTTCCCCACCCCAAGTTGTCTTGTTGACAGAAGGACCACTGGATACATGAAGAAATTGCCGCTAATACGAATTTCAAGGGAAAGATATGCGGCAGGGGAACTTACAAGAAGCCAATATTGTCATCGTAGAGGTAGAACCATGTCATACCGACTCCCCATTTACGGATCCAGCTGACCTTTGAATCAAATATAGTACCGTTGAAATGGTGCTCAAAGAGCTCGTCCACATTCTTGATAGGACTCCGAGTGCCCATAACAATCGGAAACGACACTCTCTTGCCTGCAGCACGTTCATGTCGAATTAGTTGATCAGAACCGGGTAAAGTAGCACAGCGTACCTGCTATTGTAGCCGCCAATCCGTTATCTATAAACGTGGTGTTCATAGCGACCAAGTCCGCATCTATATGGAATACGAGACTCCTCGTCGATGGCGTTGGGATATATCGTAGTGCTGAGTTATATGTCTGCGTACACACATCCAGGAAACTAAATCATACATTTATTCATCCAGATCCAACCGCCATTTGAGCAACATGTACCTTTGCTTTTATCCAGGGAGCGGTGGCAGGAGCTCTCGAAATCAATCGCACCCGGTCTCTCCAGACATGCTCTAAATCTGCCGATAAGGGAGTCTTTGAAAAGGTGTCGTAATCACTCACGTACATACACAAGCAGTGATACCAGGGAGGGGTCTCATCACACCGTGCCGTAGCATTCCGCACAGAGGAAAGCAACCGTAGCAGATTTGTTACTCGATTTCGGTGAGGTATAATAAAATACATGAAAGGGTACCGTTCTTGGGGGCATTTGCGAAGGTCACAAAAGGGATATTCGAGTACTCGTCCTTTCTGCGAAAAGATGTCTTCTTCAAGCTCATCCTCGTACGTAGTATTCAATAATTGAAATGATCGCTGCACAAGTTCGGCAGAGGAGCTTGCAAACGTAGAGCGATCGCTCAGCCCTTCGACCTTCTGCACATGGTACTCGCGTTCCGCCTTACAAGTTTTCGTCTCCCATTCGGTTAGGTTATGCCGAAACTGCTTTCGACCCCACAAGAAATTATGATGTCTTTTCACGTGGAACGATACCGGAACATCTTCGGGGAGGGTCATCTTCTCCGATATGGCGTTCGGAGGTAATTTTGCACGGTACTTATCTGCATCTTGTGCCAACTCGTGCAGCGCTTCTAGCTTATGATACTCGATATGAGCCTCATCCGCTAAACGCTTAGACGGTCTCATGAGCTCCTTGTATTCGGCGGCACTCAGCTTCGACGAAGGGAATGGCATCCACCTAACAGGGCCACTTCTCCATTCGAGGGATGCAGAACTTTCTATCGTTTGTTCACTCGGTTTTGTTGAACCCTGTTCCTTATCACTCTTGTTGTCTTCACCCGATTGGGCAGCCCCAGTTCGTTCACTCGTTTTTGCTGATTCCTGGTCTTTCTCACCGTCATTATCTGTCCCCGATTGTTGTTCACTCGCTTTTACTGAATCTTGGTCCTTCTCACCCTTGTTATTATCTTTCACCCCAGTTTCCTGCTCGGTCTTGTCTGTCTCCTCTTGAGAGTTGCCGGCAGTTTCTAGGGGCATTCCCTTGTCATCCCGCGTCTCTTCTTCCTTCTTCTCAGCCGGAGGCTCCTTCTTACCTTTTTGGTCCTCCTTGGTCTTCGGGCCAGTAATGTCGTCTAGCTGCTCCACCGATGGCGATTTATGTTCATCTGAGCCACCCTCCCCGGTGTCTGTAGCGGAACCATCACTTCCACTCTGCTCTATTTCTCGTTCATCCGCCGTGGCGCTCCCGCCGGCTTGCCTAAAGTAGGATGTAATTGCATGAATGCGATTAGTTGTACTAGCAGTAGTATCTGCATTGCGAAGTCCCCCCGAAACAGTGCTGTCATCTGTCGAAAACATCGTCATGTCGCTCAACGCCACCATACAGAGCATCATGGATGCAAAACACATGATCACTCCAACGAGAATTGTGCGGCTCTTCATCCCCGACAAGGAAGAACCATCCTTTCGAGATTTTGCCTTTATGCCTCCATTACGCCCAGAGGAAGCTTTCCCCAGGCGTCCATCCATGATTCTAACGCCCCCCAAAAGAGGATTGGTAGCTATTCACACCACTACACACACGCACGGGTGTCGCTTATAGGTAGATGCTCATCCCACCGGCATGTAGCATTGATCAGCCAACTCGAATGCGTGGTGTATGTAATAAAGCCTGGAATGAAACTGTTGCGACGCGGGGAGTGCGACCGCCTTCTTGCGAACTCGACCGAGTCCGACCATGCTAGGAATCCACCCACTATTGGTAGGAACATAGAATAATATTCATTCATCTAAACCGCAGGGACTAAAAGACATATACTGTGTTGTTCATTGCATTGATCGCCTGGAAAGCGCATACGGCACATGGAATTGTAGTCGAGTTGTCATCGTACGCTCTTTTACAAAAGGCTTTTGTTGCTATATACCGTAAATTGAGAGATACCATGCACAATTGGTAGACGTTCAGGCATTGGATAAGGTCTGCCACGAGTAGCCAAACAAACGACCGATCTTGCTTGATGGGGCAATATGGCAACTGACACCAGGGTAAGTGGCACATTCAGGACCTTGTCGGCATTGAGGCATATGATGATCCATATAAATCTATGGACCGTGTGACAACTTATAGTTCAAAAATAGAAAACAAAAAAATTAAGTCAGCAGCACCTGGGCTTCCCGAGTGGTCCCCCACCTCAGTACTGACCAAGCCTAACGCAGCTTAACTAACGGAGTTCTGATGGGAGTCCGGTGTACTCTACGTAGTATGGCCGCTGACAGTAGGGAAGTGTATTCGAATTTTTATCTATAGTATTCTATTGACAAGTGACTGATCATTAAATATCATGTTGTGTCCAATGTTTATGTCCTATTGTGTTCACCAAGCTGCAGGTTCCAGGAATTGACCGACCGGAGAATCTGATTCTAAGTCACCCGGCAGATTTAAGACAGTCCACAGCCATCCAACGTGCCAGACAACTGACGCAGCGATGCATATTACCGAATGTGCAGCAACAACGTACCACATGCCCGACTTTATCCCTTTGGACTGGAGCAGCAAATTTGTCAAGGGGTCCACGACGAATGTTTCCAGGATTTCACTGGCAAAGATGACGACAAGTAGTGCTACCCAGGAGTACATCAAAAATTGTCCGCTCGACATTCCTGATGTTCCTGGTATAGTCGGTCCTTCGTAATGGGCGGGTTGCTCAAGTCGCTCAATCATTTTCCATGTAGATCTCATATTGTTGGCAATGGATTGATCTTGTAACCATTCATGTTCGTCGTCGTCCAAAAATGCGGTCGCGGACGCCGGGAATCCTTGTTTGAGCTGCGCAACGTGCGGCTCTGCGTCAGTACCAAAGCTCCCAACGGTGCTGTTGCGACTGCCTTCTTGCATTGCGCGCGTGACGGTTGACACTGTGGAAACCCCCTCTCGCAAAATTATAACTGGCGTTGGAATATCTTGTTTAGAAGGCGGCATCAGCAAAGATGGGTCACTATACAGTCGAATGAAAACTGTAGGGTGAATGAGAAAAATGAGATAAGACAATTTCGCAAGCTTCTTCCAAATTCCATGCTTCACTATCAAGCCCATGTTTGAACTAATGCCTTCCGACACCCAAGGGATAAACTGTCGTTTACTGCTGGTCCAACAGATAACGTAGCACCATACGAGAGCACTTCCGACGGAGCCGACATGGAGCAACGCATTGTACGACACACTCCTAGGTACTCCAATGCCACTAATGAAACAGCTCCAGTACACATAGAGTGAGCTCAGAACGATTAAGAGCAAATGAACTACCGCGCTTGTTAGGGACTTCTTCTGTAACTGTCTGAGAGCTCCAGGATACCTATCTATCGTCCAAGCAGCGAGACCCCCTATCCAAATGGAATGAAGGCGATTGAACGTAAACGAGTAGACGTTGAAATTCATGAGGCTCTGCACGAGACTGTTGACGGGGAATGAGTGGAAGTACAGCAAAGAAGCAGCCCGACATATCAATCCAAAGCTCGTGATAGCCAATGTCACGTAAAGGAAACGCTTTCCACGAGACAGATCATACACGGCATGAAGAATTGGGAGTTGGAGGTAGAATTGATACTGCACAGCTAGACTCCATAAATGCATCAACGTTCCTCCGAATGCCTGCAGGTTGTTTACAAAGAGTAGAGCCCCCCATGAATTTTCGCAACCATTGCCTAGTTTCCCTGACATCAAAGGTGTCTGTACATCCAAGAGTCGGCGGAGCACAACTTGCCCTGAAAGCTGTCGTTGCCTTTCAATTTCTTGAGTCCCTGAAGGAAATACGACGCAACAATGCAGCAGAAGGGCCACAACCAGAGGAGGAACGATGCGCGTGAATCGCTTGAAGTATTGATCTACGATGAATTTCGCTCTTTCCGGCAACGACTTCCCTGTCATACTAAGTCGCGAGTTCCGGGAAACGTACGGCATACTAACGAGGAACCCCGTGAGGACGAGGAAACCATCCACTGCTACATATCCTCCATAGGCTACACCCTGCAAATTCATCCAACCCCCAGAGTATATTCAACATTTACTAATACGACAATGCGATGCTATCCAGATTTGACAGCGATGATGACGTACCATGGAGATTCGGTGTCCTTCAGCGTCGGTCATGTGACTGGCGATGAAACAGAGACTATGGAAGAGAAGGATCCACAAACAGAGCAACGATCGGAGCATATCCAGGTTGTCAAGGTCCATGTATTGTCGAATGCCTCCAATACTTTCGCCAGCATGTGTGTTGACAGTTCTCTCCCCGTTAAGGTTTGCATGATCAGCGACCCTATCCAGGTTTTTCGTACGTCCTCTCGACGTAGACGGAGACCGACGCTTCCGGTGCCCCTCCAAGGGTGCATTACGTCCATTGAGCAGGTTTTCCGTAGCCATCGTCGTGAGATGGTGAGTCCAGTCCAGTCCAGTCCAGAGAGGACACCACTCACCACCAAACGTCAAGAGTCTTGCTTGGTGTCAGCACTCTCGAAAAATTAGAATTTTCGATCCTCTACTATGTATTAAACCACTCCGTCCTTTCAACCCAAATTCTCTCCTATATGACTTCCGAACCTCCAAAATGGGGGTCCATGCCTCTTCAGAGCAGTGCGGACTTCCCACTGGGAGTTCCCAGCAGGGCGAAGATCAATTCGATTCGAACGTAGGACACAACTTCAACTTCAACTTGCATGCGGAAAAGGAGTCCAAAATGCTGTCATCACTCAGATTGTATAGGGTGCATTGTTATGGAAGTCCCAACCAAGTGAACACAGCATTTATTTTATTTTGAAGTGGTCTCGTTGTTTTCCTTGTCCACAGAAGGCAGAATCTATCTGTTTTGTCCCTGTCCAAGTGGCACATTTGATTGTTCGGTCTGTCAAGGGATATCGTCATTATTAGGCCATAATGGGCAAATTTAAGAACCGTATGCAGGCCAATGCATCCACAGGAGGTGGTTCAGAGTCTACTGGGTCAGGTGTGCACGAACCGCTGTTGGACAATGAAGTTAAAGGCGCATCCAAACGGGGCAAAACTCTAAATGGCAGCGGAGCGGCAGATTCTGGGGGAGGGTCATCGTCTTCTGAATATACACGCGTTGTGCGCACGATTCACCGTGATTTGGGCCAATTTAAGAACGTCATCCAACACTTAAGAAAGTCAAACAAAAGTGTGGGGAGTGACAGCTCCTCGGCAAGTCAAAATAAGGAGATTAACAGGATGTAAGTTCGCTCATTCATCATGGAAATCAACTGATGTATGCATTAAACATGTGTATACAATGTCATCGTTTTCGTATATCCCAGAAATACGAGTCTGGATTCGGGAGAACAGCTGGTTCACAGAATTTCGGATGAACTAAAGGGGGATCTGGCACCCCTGACCCATGCTTCGGATAAAGAAACACAGGTAAGGCATTCAGTAAGAGGAAAGTTTTCACCCGGCGTAGAATCGCCCGGTCTCCAAGTAATTTGGTTGGAAAGCGAAAGGATGAAAATTGCTCCGGTTCACTTACTGTAACCTCGTACACGTACAGAGAAAACGCCATGAGGAGTTGACAGACCTTGCCAACAACTTTGAAGACTTAACCCGTGAATACCAGAAGATCAGGGAGGAAATAGTGACCCAATTAAAAAGCTTATCGGCCAGTCAGCCTGGTTCTTCGAATCACGGAAGGAGTGAATCAGGGCAGGAGCAGATGATGGGGCAGATGCAGGAACTTGGGTACGTGAGAGTCCCAACACGGCGTACATACCAGTGTCTGCAATATGGCCATGATTGTTGTGCAGAGAGGGGGAGCTGGAATTGCATGACGCGATTGTTGAAGAGAGAAACCGTGCTATTGAGCAAATCGAAGTAAGTGAACTTGAGAGAACTTAACAATTTGGTGCGCCTCATGGTGGAAACGAGTGTGCGCGGCTCTCCAGCAAACGGCAACTTCAATCAACCAAGCATTTAAGGATATCAATACGCTAATCCATAGACAAGGGGAGGATCTGGACATCGCCGATAATAACGTCGAAGTGGCACATACGCAAGGGGAGAAGGGGGTCGAGCATTTAGAGTCGGCTGATAAATATCAAAAGAGTTATAGCAAGAAGCTCATATGCTTGGTCGCGGTAGTACTGGCTATTTGCATTGCAGTCGCTATCGTGCTTTATGTAAAACTAAAATAATTGGAAACACTACTTATGTTGCGTTTATTTCGGAATAGTTATCGATACATAATGGACCCTTAATTAGGCTTCCGTAGTGGACATAATGGCGTTGATGTAATCTAAAATCAGGGCTGCCATATCTGCTGCTTGTGAGGTGAACAAGGACACTTCATCCGTATCTTGGGTTACAGGGTTCCAAATTATCAAGGAAAACTGCGTGGAGGACCCACCCCAGCGGTAAACGTCAGCGTATCCAAACGAGGACAAAGTTTCCTTATTCATGTCCAAAAAGTGCAACCCTTCGCTATTGAATGCGAGTATAAGCTTTTCTGGGAAATCCGCCATATGCTCGGGGAACTTATGCTTCATTACATAGAAGAAGCAAGTACCGTAAAGCGGGTGATCTTTGACTTGCTCGACTATATCATTTTGCAGCTGCTCCGGGTCGATATCGAGAGCATCATCACGGCTCTTAAGTACTTCTTCCGCCCATTCTCGGATATCTTTCTCAGGACGCCACGGTTCAGGAATAAACTCCTCTAGCTGACCATCTTCTTCGTCAATTAGGCCATCCACATTATCCGGCATTTCCTCCCCAAGTTCAATCGCCATAAACTGAGCTACCATGGTGGCTACTTCCTCCTCTGTGTCGATGGGAATATTACCCTTTATAACTTCATCTACAGCTTGCAGGTAGACCAGACGGCAAAACATGGGATCTTCAGACGGTTCGTCTTGGTTCTTCAAGAAAATCTTCCTCTTAAAAACGAACTTGAAAGGCTGGTTTTGCCTCACTTTCACTGTAACGACGTCACCCATGTAGTTCTCATTTTGCAACGGGCGAGGAGTCTTGGGCAACTTCTTAACCGTAGCCTGTTCATCAGTGAGGGCATCTAAACCATGGTCCTTATCATCATCAATATCTTCGACAAAAATACCAAAGTACTGCATACGAGGATCTTGTAACTCCATGAAATGAGTGCATATGTCCAATACTTTTCCTACATTCAAATCAGGAGTAATCGGTAAATCTTCCGTTAGTGGGGTTCCATCAACCAATTCAATGGTAGCTAAAATGGGAGGACGTTCTTTATAAGCAGAAATTTCCTCGACCGATGGAACGAATCCGGAGGGTCCGGAGTTGAGGATTCCCTCTAAACGCCGAAGAGAATACCTTGCGTAGTTACCAATAGCTCCAGCCCCGTCTTTGTAATACAGGATAAAATTGAGAAGATAGTTTTCAAAGTCCCGAGAGGGCGGGAAAGTGCCGACCGCCATACACATTACTTGCCATGCACGGATCTGACTCTCCGGTCGGGGATTGTGTGTCAGCTGTTTACAAATCTGCATATAAATCTCATCAACCAATTCAGGCATTTCGAGACCCTTTTGCAAAATATCTTGGGCAAGAGTGGCAGGAAAGCTCATCGTTTTATCCCCGCAATAACCTAGCAGGTTCTTGTGAATTCTCGTCGCTATCTTGGATTCTTCCTTACCAGGAAAATCAAGAAGAGATCGGGGAATTACTTGCAGCTGCCAACGCAGTTGCATTGCCTTTATCTTGCGCTTATGCAACATAACACCCTTGGCAAAATCATCAGGGTTCCGAATTTTCGGAAACTTCGTAAAGTGGTATTTGTTCTGTTTCGCTTTCTCCATTTTTTCTTCTCTTTGCCTCCGCATTTCGTCGTCATCCAGTGCCGGTGCCTCTTCCTCAAAGTCTTCCTCCACAGCCTTCTGGCTTCGTTCTCGTTCCATCTCCCGTATACGGCTCCTAACTTTCCTCACGAGATGGTTATCAAGGCCAAAGTCTTCGGCCTTGTCTAAGGCGCGTTTAAGCTCACGTAATTTTCCAGCCTCTAGAGCGTGCTCCATGGCCTGCTGCGCTTCCAAGATATTCATCATCTTTTGTCGTAACTCCACAGCTTCGAACATGTAGGGACTATCGTCTTCTAGCCCCTTTTCCTTAGCTTCTTCCATAGCCGTGTCGAGAGGAGAGATATCATCGTCTTCGATACCGTGTTTACCAGCGGCCTTGTTAGACAGTGTTTTCATCGCTGCTCTTAGATCCTGCGCGAGCTCTTTGTCTCGGGCCATCCGTTCGCGGAGTTGCTTCGCGGAATCAACTTCTTCGCCCTCCATTCCCAATTCGATCGCTTGCCCCAGCAATTTATTCAATGCTTCCATGTCCTTTTGCTCCACGGCAGTATTCAATTCCTTCTTCACAGAATCCATGTTCTGTTCACGGTCAACCTGAATACGCGCTTTCTTTACCGTACTGTTCTGTATGCCGAATGAATCAGCGCGCTCAACTTGTTCTTTGAGAGTAGCCGTGTCCTTCTCTTCCAAGGCTTTCTCAATCTTGGAGTTTATGTCCTTTTCATTGTTCATTGCCTCAATTGATTTTTCTGCGTACTCAATAACTCTCTTCAAGTTCTTTTCCTTAGCGTCATCTAGTATTTGTTGTAGTGTCTCATCATCACGGTTCTTGAATGCGCCATCGATGCTCTCGATCAATCGGTCAACTTCGGATAGTTCAGCCAATACATTCGTCGCCTTGTCATATTGTTCGGGATAGCGATGCGACAGACCGACTTCGTCACCTCGTTGCAACGCTTCCTGTAACTTCGACTTCTCTGGTTCTTCAAGAAGCGTATTCAATTCTTCACTTATCTTATCGGCCTCCTTAAACTTCTCCAGCGATTTCTTCGCATCCGTCACGGCCTGTTCATTACCTAAATCTTTATTTTCAGCCTCAGCGATTGCATTCTCTATTTCAGCAATATCTCCGTTTCGCACTGCGTCCATAACCCCATTCAGTATCTTGGCAACAGCACCGAGTTTATCCATCGCTTCTCGAGCATCACTAAGTTCCTTGCACTCAGGTAAGTTCAAGTCACCAGCTCTTGATAAGGCAGAAGACAGAATATCGTATTTGCCTTGGTTGGAAGCGTCGACAAGTTCCTTTTTGGATTCCTCCCAAGCCTTGAGAGTTTCGACTCTCTTCTGCGCTTTTGATACACCTTCCATTTCAGGGGCCGTCTCTGTGAGAGGTGGTTCCATGTTGTTAGCCTCGGCGAGGGCATTTTCAATATCGGAAATCTTCTCTGAATCTGCCAGCTTCAACAACTTATCGTTGATTGCAATTTCACTCTCGAGACGTTCCTGTAATGTTATCGCCTCTTTCAACTCAGGAAGATCCTTAGACATACCAAGTTTGGTTGCATGGTGCACTGCAGATTTGACGGCTTCTAACTTCCTCGTCTCGATCGCTTCGCTCAGAGACTTCTTTGCCTGTGCCTCAGCCTCAAGTTTCTCCTTAAGTTCTTGTCCCTCCTTCATGAGGTCATGGGTCATACCCATCTGTTCCATTTTGTCCAGGGCGTTAGCAAGATCGTCGTACTCTCGCTTCTCAATGGCCGCTCTCAATGCATCCACAGCAGCTGCTTCTTCGTCTAACCTTTTCTTCAGGGTTGTCGCCTGCCTGTAAGTATCGGAGTTAATAACGTGCTCACCAAGTTCTTCACCTTCAGAGAGACGCTTTGCCAGTTCTTCGCGATCCCGTGATGCTATGGCAGTGTCAAGTGCTTGGAGGCATTCGTTCTCTTTTTGGATAACTGCGATAAGATCCTGAGCTTGCTTGAGTTCTTCAGGCTCGTATTCAATGCTCTGGGCTTCAGCCACAGCAGCCTGTATGTCAGCGAGATCGCGGGCAGAGATAGCGTCTACCAGCAATTTCTTGACTCTTGCTTCTTCTTCCAGTCTCTCTCGTAATGCTCTGGCTTCTTTAACGATCTTCAAGTGCTCACCACCTAGTGGAAGTTCAGGAACATCGGTCAGTGCGTTATCTAACGCATCCTCAGTTCTCTGTTCAATGGCTTTCTTCAGGGTTGCTATGATCTCTTTCCATCGAACAGCTTCACATCGCACGATGAATCGCCGCCCGATCTTCTGTATTTTGGTGACTACTTCTTTCAACGCCTTCTCTCTAGCTTCCTCAAAATCAGCGAGCTGTTGCTGTCTCATGAACACTTTGCTATGTCCTACTTGCCATTCTAAATGCTGAGCTAGACCCTGTTTGGATAAATCATCCAGGAGATCCTTGTGATCTTTCACCGGCCGAGATGCTAAACAGCGGTATCGGAAGAGGAAATCACCAAAACTCTTCCTCACCGGATAACCAATTTGACGAATGCGGCACACTTCAAGCAAACCGGCATACCGCAGCTGCGCCAACATCATTGGCGACTCGAAAAAGTCGCCTTTCTTCTGGTGGTTCGGTTTCATGCAACGCACAAAATGGGGAGCACACGCATTCAATGTATCCATAAGCATGTTCAAGCTCTTCTTAAACTGCGTTCCCAATGTGGGTTGCTTCTTCTTCCCTTTGCCGCTAGGGTCCACGGCGGCTCGCGTCATCAACCCTGCAACGAATTTGCTGCTAGAATTGGCGACTACATCGGTAATGTCCTCGTGCAATGCATCTTTATTCTTTTCAAGGAAATTCACAACGTTGTAATTCACTTTACCGGCGTAGTGATAGACGATGAACACCTTATCAGCATCCAGGTCTTTTGGTTTGGGCTTGGCGAAATTTGAATGACTCTCGTGCTGTTTGATGGCTTTTGAAAGGAATCCCAGGTCACTACCTTTAGGGACATTTATCTCTTCGTCAATCATCGCAAAAATACCCGTTTTCTTATTCTCCAAAAGATCCAGCGTAGGCTTGTTGTCAGAGAACTGAATCGCAGACACGTCAATCCCTTCACTCTCATATTCTTGCTGCTCTAAACGGAAAATATGTTCATTGAAGTGGAATTGAAGCTTTTCGTTGCAGTAGTTAATACAAAGTTGTTCGAAGGAGTTAGTCTCGAAACTTTCGAATCCGAAAATGTCTAGAACACCAATCATTCGAATCGTTTCCTTTTTCGCTTCGCGTTTGACTACTGCGCCCCCTAGAACTTCATTAATCCGTTCAATTAGCCAGTCAAAGAGCTTTCCGTACAAGGCCTTGCTCGTCGCGTCTCTGGCATTCGCCGAGTCCTTGACCTTATACTGCTTGAGAGTCACGCTCCCTGCTACTTTTAATTTCGTGTAGCACATACACTCCGATAGGGCATCTGATTCAACATGCAGTTTCTGGGCAGCCCGTTGCAATACGTCTTTGGTCTTAATCATGGATGCATCGTCTTCAGTCGCGTTAGGATCCGCTTGGAATTCCACGTTACCGAGATGTAAAATAGCTGCTATCAACTCAAATATAGCACTTCGTTCACTTTCGTCCATGTTCAGGACGTCCATGGCAGTAAGCAGTTCTTCCCATTCTTTCTCATCGTTGATCGTGTCGACCGTTGTAACTCCGCTTTGATTTAAGTAATGGTAGTCTTCAGGTTCACCGAACATGTGCTTCTTCCTGAATTCCGGATCCAATTCTGCCCCTGCTAGAACTTGATAGAACACATGGTAATTTCTTTCATCCTTGGCTTGAAATGGGATCCTACTCTTCTCAAGAAGATAGTTGATAATGCTTCCTCCGACAATAGATCCAGTCGAGTTGAATAAAATCTCCGTCCACTTTCCAAATCGGGAAGAGTTATTGTTTCTCGTTGTTTTCGCATTACCAAAAGCTTCCATGATAGGATTCGACTTCAAAATCTGTTGTTCTAAGGACTCCTCTTCTTTGGCCTTTCCGGTCGTTCGACCACTGACTTCGGCTAAAAACTGTAATACGAGCTTCATAGTCTCCGTTTTCCCGGCACCGGACTCTCCAGAAATGACCACCGCTTGATCACAATTATCAGCCAGCATGCTGTGATAAGCATTATCAGCGACACTGTAAATGTGCGGTGGCTGGCTGCGCCATCCTCCGTCTTTGTACTGGTCCAACATCTCCGCCGTGTAGAGGGGCAACAGTTTGAATGGGTTAACGGCCACAAGGATACTACTAATACTGGTGTATACTTGATCCTTGTAGAACCGCTTTCGCAGGTTGTGCAAAATAAGAGGTTCATTCAAGTTGTTGAGCTTAATCATGTTCTCGTACGGTTCCAAGGACTTCTCGTCTGTCATGCAGACATCCTTGCTCAAGGCGGATGAAATTTTGTATTCCTGCAAGCCACAGCACAAGAGGCAAATATGAAGACACTAGTCGGACCAAACATCAAGCAGAAATGACTGTACGTACGCTTCCATCTTCCAAGGTGATATGTCCTTGCTCACCTGGTCTGAAGGTATCTGTCACTTTGCCAGCAACATACTCCTCCTCGGGATGGGGCGCTAAGACCCACGTCTGCGGAAGAATATCATATACGTCTTAGTCATTTCATACACTAACCAACGGTCGCCACTAGAGTCTCCATTAGGCTCAACAGAGCCGAATTCGGACAGACTTAGGAACATGGGTAAACCACAAAAAGGGGTTTTGGGGGAGCCCCAAGGGGAAAGCCACTCCAAAACGGATAGCCGTCCGCAAATCAACCTCAACTTTGGCAGGTACGGCGATATTCAAAGCATCTGTACCAACTAAGATATGACACAGATTGGTCATATGTCCTCCCTTGTCCCATAGATAGGGTTATATTTGCAGCAGTGCGTCTTCTATCACCAAGAAAACGAGATGCACCACGAGCTCTTCGCTGGGGTCGCTCTCCTAGGGGAGACAAAGGGCGCCACGGAACGACAAGCTCTTTTGTTGTTTCCTGAGGGGGCTCCCCGCGCCCTCTGGGCCCATACACAAGAATTGCTCTCCACTTACCCCTGTTTCAAATACAGTCGCCATTCCCTTGGAAAGCAATGGTGAAAATACACTACCAAGGATAGTACCCTACAATACTCTAGCTCCAGAAAATGTCCCTCTTTGAAGCAGGACCAAAGTAGATGGATAGCGGCCGGGTTCTTCCCAACCATGGTGCGGCGACCGCCCGCTCCACGCCCAGCCCTGCCGGCCCGTTATAAGGCAAAGAAAAGTTTGTCGTGTTGCTATGCAGGTCGCCAAAGGTCTCACAGGCCTTGTATACCAGGATACAGATCCCAGATCCCAGATCCCTCCACAAGATAGTATATTGTGTGGATTGGTTGTTGCTTGTACCACTGACTGAGCACACTTCTGGCGTTTGTGTTTGCACAATCCGTACGGCCATGTACTTGTGAGCTTCACAACCATCTGAATGCTGAGTCAAGCAGGCGATTATACATAGCGTTTCATCGTGTATTTCGATCACAATTGGTGGAATTTAAGGTGCCAACAGTAGCTCTATACCTAGGTGGACTTGTTTACGTGGTGCGATCGGCGGGATATTTAATTGTGCCGTGATTGTGGAGAGTGCTGACACCGTGGAACTCCATCTGCCAACAGACATTTGGTCAATACGCTTGATTAACGATGGATACAGACTCTGATTCCAACGCTAGGACTCCTGCGAACCGTCGTAGTACCCGTAGGACCACCCGGTCGGCAGCCAGACCGCATTCCAGAAGCGTGAGTGCGGGCAGGCGCGCAGCCATGCCGACCCAGATGGAACGAACATGGGAAAAGGCACGCAATGGAGCACGAAAATTGGATGTGCAAGTGCTACCGCATGATCGGAAATTTTTATATCCGGAACAAGATAGCTACCCGTACCCGGCGTCCTACGTCGCTTCGGAACCTCTGACAACGCCTCATACAGTGTCGGCGTTGCTGCTGGTTTTGGCTGGGATAGTGTATGCGTTTGTCTACCGGGAGGACCAAGGTGATACGGTTTCCAACACGAAAACGGGAATAACGGTAGCGGTTGGTATAGGCTTAGTCTTTGCTATGGAATATTTCAGGGACACACTGCTAATTAGACCCCACCCAGCTCTTTGGAGATTGAGCAATGGCATCTCGTTTTTCTATATGCTGCTATGCGCATTCTCTCTTTTCCAGGTGAGTCGGAACTACTTGGTCAATGCTTACCGCCATTGAACAGCACTTTGTTTGACACCGGTATCGTGGTTTTCTCCTCCACAGAATATTGAAGACTTGAGGCACTATCTCACGTTTATTGACGAAGATGTTACCGGAGAAAGGCTGCCGGACCGCTCCTACGGCGAAAACTGTGAATTCACTTGGGAGAATGTTACGGTGCGTCATTGTTTATGGTCACTGCAATCATCGATATTTTTGTAAAATACTGAATGTTGAAAATTCCGCTTTGTTTCTTCAGGGTGCAATCGACGAGTTCGTGGCTGCTCACATTCTTGGATGGTGGGGCAAAGCATGTGTTATACGAGATCCGTGGCTTGCGTGGTTGCTTAGCTTTCTTTTCGAAATTATGGAATATTCCTTTACCCACTATCTGCCGAACTTTAACGAGTGCTGGTGGGATCACGTAAGTTGATCACACGTTTACGGATCCATGGTCTGGTATCGTTACCGGAAGAGCATCTTTCTCCTCCAGTGGTTGCTGGATTTTTTCGGCTGTAATGCCATCGGGATTATTGCCGCCCACTGGACACTACATTGGCTGAATTCTAGAGAATACAATGTAAGTTCCCAGGAAGCAGATATGGAAGTTGTCGCCGAGTACAGCTCTCTCTTTATCACTAACTCCTCCAGTGGAATGGCATTCATGAAATTCCCTCTATTTCTGGCAAACTATCTAGGGGACTTCTACAATTCACTCCGGCATCCTGGACCCAATACGAATGGAAGGTAAGAGAATGCTTGTGTAGAAGGAATGCGAGCAAGAACGTAGAATCTTCCGTTGGCCCATCCGCAGGTCCTAAGCGACTTTAAACGATTTTGTGCTGTTACATTCTTGGTTGTGCTATTCTTAGCGACTGAGTTGAACGCGTTCTTTCTGAAAGCATTGCTATGGGTGCCTACAACTAGCAAACTGAACATTTACCGCATGGTATTGTTTTGGCTCATGGGCTTTACAGCTCTTCGTGATTGGTATCACTACGTCACTGACCCACTCTGCAAAAGGTACGTCTTCACCAACTGCTCCTTTGAATTGGCATGCAGTAACGGTTGGCTAGACCACCTCGCAGACTCGGTGCGTCCGCGTGGTTATTCTTAGCAAACTTAACTTTAGAAAGCCTTATTGTGTTCAAATTTGGATATGAAGAATGGTGGAATGTTCCGATTCCCAGAGAAGTGGTCTATCCCTGGGTCGCATTTGGTGTCTGCTTCATCACCGCCGTGACATATTGGTTCGGCTTCGCCACTCGCAAGCCAACGGTGCGCAGCCACTCCTCGGCGAAACATGAGTAGAAATTCGGCAAGCAACTATTTCATTCACTCTGCACTCTTTGACGCTTTAGGGGCTGGTCGCAAGATGTTTCTTCGAGGACATCAACAGTCTCAGCATTTGCACTTGTTATGTTGTGTACAGCGTCCCCTAGAGAGTTGGCAGGCTTAACTATCGGCTCGAGAAGTAGCCTCCTCAACTCCGGGCGTTGACGTATCCCGTGCTTGAACTCTTCGTAACTTATTTTATCGTCGTTATTAACATCCAGCATCTGAAAGATCTCCTCGATCCTGTGGAAGGAAGGACCAGGGATAAGTGCCATCCAACTCAAGTCACACAGGAGAGGTGCTACTTACTCGTCCACTTGCTCTTCTATATCGTCTGAATCAACGCTATCCGATTCCGCAGCTTCCGCGTTTTCTACTCCTTGGAATCCATTTGCAGCGGCGGAAGCATTCAACAGCGCACAGATCTCATCGCGCGTCAAGGTGCCTGTTCCATCTTTGTCCAGTATATCGAAACAGGCCTTGATTGTGTTTTCTCCTTTCTTATTGAGCAGCGCTAGCCCAAACAAAAACTCCGTATAGTCTAGATGACCATCACTATCCGCATCTGGATCGCCACAGAACATATGAGAATGGACGCACATGGGATTCTCACACTTTGCATTTCGGGTGTTCTGAGACTTACCAAAAACATCATACATCCGCTCTAAAGGCAAGCGGTTGAATCCCAATAAGTTCATTATCTCCATAAACTGATTCCGTCCGATTGTTCGATATTTTTGCGGAGGGCCGGATTTACCGAAGATTCTTGAGTCTCCTAATGCCTCTGGCGAAACAGCGCTCAAATCATTCAAGATCGCCTCAGGGTCCCCACCGTTGGCAACACCTTCGAATAGGACTCTCAGCTTTTGTACAGTCCGTTCATCGACTGTAACAAAGTTTAAACCACGGGTAGAGCTGGGAATTTTACGAACAATATCCACGGTGGAAGCAACGTACTTGAAAAAGCACCCATCAATGGCCGCAGCTTCGCAGCTCTTAGTGCTGTGATTCTACGGCTCCATGCGACTGCCCAGGCGCTTGCTCGCAATGTCCTGCCGGCGTTGAATTCTCCTAGTCGGTGGACAGTATCACTCAACTCAATACCTTCCTCCACGCCCGTTTGATGAAGCCATGGGTGCTCCAGTACTTCCTCAATGGTGGGCCTCTTCTTGTAGTCTACAGTCAACATCTTTTGGACCAAGTCCTGTAAGACAAGCGTCCAGTATGAGAGTTGTGTGATTCCTCCTACAGCGGAAACAATGCAGTTACCTGTGACTCACCTTCGCTGTTTGACTGATATTTTTCCAATAGGCATCAGGCATATGTAGCTGCCCGTTCGTAATTAACGCTTTGAGGTGTTTCTGCAATGAAACCTCGTTAGTAACCTCTGTGTCCCTGCAAAGAGGACAACGGCCCAAATCTTACCCTTGACTCCTCCTTTGGTACATGGTGCGAATTCGGGACCCAAAAAGGGTGGGTTCCAGAGAGCATCAAGAAAAGAATGACACCAGCACTCCATATGTCCCCGGCTTTGGAGTATATCGGAGGACTTTGCCATACTTCCGGAGCGGCATAGTTTGGTGTGCCGACGAAACGCCCCTTTGTCGAATGCTTCGTGGTCTGCAGGCACATCGCACCCTTGACAAGTAACATATTTTGCTACGTTTGACCTCAATGAATAAATATACGTACCACTGAAAATCCGAAATCACCAAGAACAATCCTCGCATTTCCGTTATCCTCGTCCTCATCAAGCAATAAACTGCTAAGAATGGTTATTCGCGTTGGCAATAAACTATCGTACTACACGGCAAACTAATTGCCAATTTACACCACTCACTTCTCAGGTTTCATGTCCCTATGAATAATATCGGCCGTATGCAGCGCTTGTATACCGAGGCAAATCTGCACGAAGGAGAATTCGCCATGGATGTGTTGGAGCTGTTAACAAAAGTGGTCCTACCTCATAAAAACTGGCCGCCGCCCTCCATTCCGAGTACCGCATTCCTTTCTTGTGTAAGTTCACTAAGCGTGTAAGCAAGTCTCCTCCTGGATTGTTTAAGAGAGAAACAATGAAATGAAATAAAAAAAATCCCATCGAACGCTTTTGGGAAGCCGCCAAATCTAATGACATACCCGACAGGTAATTTGTTACAATATACATCTTGTAATGGGATGCCGTGCCATTCTCCATTTCGGCTAGGTTATCAAATACGTCGTGAAGGCGCAGCAAGTGAGCGCAATCTAATTCACTCTTCATCTGTGGAATTGGCAAGAATTTGGACATGCAATTGAGCAATCTAACGCCGCAGCGGTTACCGAAGTTCCCTTACTTTGCGCATAAGGCGCAACTCGCGAAGCTGATTTGTAATCACTGATCCTAGACCAGTGACTTTATTGTGGTTGTAGCCTATATCTAAACGCTGCGGTCCAAACAAGTACGAAAGAGATAAAATTCACCAAGAAGCCAAATTGTTCGCGGACACTCTTCCCTTACCTGTGGAATTTTCACAGCAACTTTTTCACCGGTTTTCCGGTGGAACGCTCTGTATACTTTCGAGTACGCTCCTCTGCGAAGCCAAAGAGCAAGAATTACTTACTGCCACTGTTGGCTAATTGACTGTCTGCATCTGTTCGTTCCACTTACTTTCCGACCACGGTACCGAATTCATCCACATCATACTCGGATTTAACGCTTTTGCGTTTATTATGTTCGAACTGTGCCACACGTTGAATCGTGTGTACCAGTTCAAATATCGGCTGACGGTTGTGTGGGGAAGCACTCTGAGTCTGTGGGGGCGCCTGCACTGTGTCATGGCGTCCTGAATGGTTGACTCCACTTCCAACGGCGGGGTACTGGCACACTTCCACACCCTGTCGCTCTTCCTCCACCACCCCACTGTCAGTTTCACGATGATGATGGTGGTGTTCCTGGGAGCTCGGGTTGGAAAACTCGGTCGTATGGGCATCAGAAGAGCCGTCTGACTCACTTTTTGTCAGGTCCTGGGTTTTCAAGTCCTCCCGGCCCCGTATAAACGACGATGAAGAAGATGACGACGATGCCGATGAGACGTCCACAGGTTTCTCAGCACTGGTACTAAAGTTTACACCCTCCTCCACGCGCAAATGAGGCACGGTATAGGAGGCATTCACTCCCGCCGCCGGGGGTTGCGAGCTTACCAGTGTTGGTGCGCAGCGAGTGGCAGATATCGACGACGCTGACGATTCAGACGCCATTGTGTCCTCTACACTAGCGGCACATACAGACGACGTTAGTGTTGTAAAAGTACACGGGATCGACCAACAAGTGACGGTAAACAATACACACTGTCTTCTAGCTGGCAGATTCGGCGTAACTGAGAACTTCTTCAACCGCCAACCCGGGCAAACCCTGTGGCTTGTTGCCAACTGGAGTGCCCACTTCCCAATGCCCGAATAAGAAGCAGGGCGGTTGTAAAACGGAGCATTTTTAGGACAATGTGCGAATTAATGGGAAAGAGCTTAATGAATTTGGTGTACTATCGTATACGGTCAACTCTAAACTACGGTTACACCTGACCCATGCATGGCTGAATGACAGAGAGGGCACTCGCTAAGGTTGTGATGCATATTAACCACCAAGTGGGGCACAATTTGCTGTGCCTCAAGGCGATTTGTCGGTTCGATTCTGTTCGTTAGTCGATTATAAGTGGGCGAATACCTTCAGGACCTGAGAATACCATACAACCTATCTGAGCTGTACAAAACAATCTGGTTTGAAAGGTACCTCGTCATGCACGTATTGTCCTTCGAAAATCCCTTTCCCTCCAACGTATTCTCCCTCCTTCTGTAGGTATCTCAGATCCAAACCAGTTCGCGTAGCCGTACAGCGACGAGACGGAAGACTTACCATTTGACAAAACTCAGGACCATTCTTGATTTTGATCCTCCCTGTCATAGCTCCAAAAGATCCACCACTAATCGGGCTGGTTAAGTCGCTCTCAAAGTGGACATCCTTTTTCCATGGCGTTCTGGACGGAGGAGTAAGGCAAACACAATTCCATCCATGCTGTCGAAGAAGAGCGGCAGTTGAACTTACATGTTTTCACCCGCAGAAACCTTCGTCTGAGCAACAATCTTACTTGGGTCCCAATTCTGGTTGTTGTCGCAAAAAATATCGAACATAAAATAGCCTCCTTGGATTTCTTCGTAGTCCGCTCTAAACAGCAGAGGATCTGTGCTCCGGGAAGTAGTCCCACCCCAGTTAGAAAGAGCTTCTCCTCTTGTTGCAAAACCACTAGTGACGAATGAAGCAGATATACCTATATTATCTTCTCCACAAGCCATGAAAGGTCCCAGGGCTGACATATCAATGTCCGTTATCTCTAGTTCGGGCTCAACAACTTGAATTGCCTCGCAGGTGAAGCTGACCTCTCCCGCCGTGAAATGCCTTGATTTGAGACTAATATTTTTGAATTCTTTAGGCCCAGTAGCCAAAGTATACAGATCCACATTCGTCCGTCCCACTTGCTCAACCGCGCCACCGCAGCATGTAGCTTTGAACGAATCCAAAGACACGTACATTCTTTCACTTTGCAAAGCTGTTTTGACTTTCTGATGTGGATCACCCATGGAAGTTCTTACAAGCAGTGTTTTAGTGAAATCATGCACTTCATCTCTCCAGCTTGGATCAGTGATTGGTTGCTCTTGCGCTGTGGCCACGAGAGAAAAATTCCAAACCAGTTGTCGAGCCACTGGCACACGTAATTCAGTTCCGTACTTACTCGATCGCTTTGTCATTCCAAGCGAGAGAGTCAACCGGCAATCTGCGCCAGCTTCGACATGGTGGTAGCGGTATTCCCCTTTGAGAACTACTTTGGCCTTCCTGGAGTCAACTTTGGCTACTGCATACGACGCAATGAGGTGAAATCTAAACCTCCCGCCACCTTGTTGCCTCACTCAACATACCCTCCAGATTGGATACCTTGATGTTGGAAAGCCTCACTTTGAAGCCGTAATTGGCTGAATCGGCGTCCGTGGACATCGTATAATGCCTGGAAGAGACGCTGGCGCTGGCAGATGCGAGATCCTCTAACTCACACTCCTGTTCGCTTCTCTTCCTCCTCTCCTCCGAAGAACAGCCATGGCAGCACAGTGCAAGCTCTGCGACACGAGAATGTCAATGACCCACCTAGTAGCCTACTAGTAGTAGGCCAGTAGCCACCTAGTGGCGCCTATGGTTGGGACGGACACTTCCACATGGTTTGTGAAGCTGACCCCACACTTCACCGCGCGAAGACAGAGAGGCGGAGCCGCAGTTCCTGTTTTTTGGATGCGGTTTCTAGTCGTGTCAATAATGGATACGTAACCAGCCTGCTCGTACGTGTGGTATTGTGCTTCCACCAGCATATAGAGCATTGTGGGTTCGAGCCGCATGGCTTCTTAGAAGTGAACCAGTGGCTCAGTAGTGAGGGCCTTACTTTAGTCCCACAATACGTCTATACATTCTTCGCTACTACCTGAGGTATGAAGCTTCCTCCGGAGCGTTCGAGCATCAGCAAGTTATGGCGCATCCACTCACAGAAAGCTAGCCTATCACGAGCCTGCTAAAATGGACCCCGGACGATTTTGGGTACCTTTGCGAGTGTTGATGACGCCTTATCTGTCCTGTTAGTTCCACGACGAATGGTTCCATAGTATTGTGGTGCACCTCTTCTTAGGCGTATGGTACGATATTATTGGGGTGCGCTCCTCCTTGGGCGTATGCGTACATGTTTAAACCGCAGTCTCATGGAGTGTGGAGTCTCAAGCAGGTTGCACCGCGCATCGCGGTTTGAATGGAACATCTTCATGCAGAAATTTCCCCCGGATAATTCTGTCTGTGCCTCTGTATTCTCCCTCACACTGCATTAGATAAGTATGTGATATTCAGTGGTTAGAAATGAGAACCCCAAGGACACCCACCATCTGCGCGAAAACCGGACCATTGATGCAGCGTACCCGCGCAGGAAATGCACCATATGAGCCACCTGTAACCGTGCTCTTTAAAGTCGACACAAGCCGAACATCGGGGTTCCATGGCTTTCTGCATAGAAGGAAGATAAGGGAAGATGCCATAACCCCCAAAAATACCGGCTCTGTCAACCTACATAACATCTCCACCTTTAATCGTAGATCGAGCAAAAACCCCTTTTCTATTCCAGTTCCGGTTGGTATCATAACACAATTGCAGATTCAGATGCCCTGTTTGAAATTCTTCGAAAGTCGCATGTACACTGAATGGTTCTACATGGCGACGTCGGGAGCCTCCCCAATTGGCTATCGCTTCACCTCGTGTAGCCCCACCTTCCGTAATGAAGTATGCCGACAAGCCAATGCATCCTTCTCTACAATCGACATATTCCTCTATAGTGGAAAAGTCCAGATCTGAAATTTCTAACTTAGCTGTAACCACTTGAAATACTTCGCATTTAAAACTTATGCTTGCGCCAGTAGATTTCCCTAACTCAAGGGGAATTCTGTTATACCTCTTAGGGCCGGTGGCAAGTGTATAAAGGTCTAAGTTGCAAGCCCCAATGGTAACCATCGTACCTTTGCAGCATGAGGATTTGTACGACTCCACCTGCAAACGCAGCTTCTCCTGAGTCATCAGTCTGATAAAGTCATCTTTAGCCGCATCCTTGGAGTACACTCTCAGGTAGAGTGATCTGCTGAAGTAATGCGTTTCTCCCCACCATGACGCAGCGGATATCGGTGCTTCTTCCGCTGTGGCAAACAGAAACGAAGCAAGAGTCTCTGGATAAAATCGACAGGTTCGTGCGTAGCTTGCTCGTTGCTTACTTGTGCTTGTCTTCCCACCGAGGCTGATCCGGACCCGACAATCATCGCCCACTTGAATAACGCCCCTCCTGTTATATTCACCAGCAATGGGTTTACTACTAGCTGAAGCGCTTTCCGTTAGCCTAATAGCATCACCACCGTTTACAACTGCGCAAGATGAAGGCAAGGAAGTTCAAACAAGGGGTCGCTATCGGAACTTCGCAGTACCCTTACGGTCAAGATCAGTCACTGCCAATTCAGATATCCGGACGGTAAACACGTATTGCCCCGTCTGTAGGTTCGCCATGCCTTTCTCTACGCGCAGAATTGTATCAATAAACCCAATACGGCTGATCTGAGATGTCCTCGCAACAATCCCAGCCTCGCAAAGGCTCCTTCAGTCCATCTGATAGCACACACGGCTGCCCCATACAATTCTACACAACCCCCTTTTTCCATTCCATGTCCGATTCCCCTGTATTCCCCTCAGACAAGATAATCCTGGATGTCACATCCTGGCTCCGCCAACTTCAACTTGGGGGGTTGTGAAGCGTTGAGTTTCCGTGGCCCTTTGCCAACTTTGGAGTCCACACACGTTCACAGCGCACCGTATGGGCTACATTCTGACTCCAAGGAGGGCATGCATATTGGGTTGTCAATTCTTTATCTCTTTAAGAGGAAAAGCGACAAGTATTCTGCGTTGGACTCGTGGTACAGTGGCGATAACGTGCAACGGGGTACAACAATGAACATGATGACTACAGCTTAAAGGCTATCGGAAACCAAGGGCGCTTTAGGAGTGAGGGACGCAAGAAATATGGATTTCCTTCTTCGAAGGGGCGTCAATGTGGAGCATGGAGTGTTGTTTCTCATCTTCCATATTGTCTTCGTGTTGGTATCACGAAGCACTCCAGGAGTGGCAGAGGAACCGATTCAACCCCGATTACATGTTTTTAATAGTAGTGTGCAACTTGCAACTCCTAGCACGCCACTTAAGATCAACGGTATGTAATATTGACGATGGCACCACCACAGGAACTGTGGTAAGAGTGTATACGTGCAAATGCAGAGTTGCTTTCGCTACGAGAGCCTCCAAGAACGATAGCCGACTTCGTAAAGAGGCACCCAGCGCTATTAAGACTCCAAGTCTCGGCTGGTCACCTTCTACAGTCGAATCAAGATGCCTCTCAAGATTTCAAGTTAATAGGAGATACCGCTCAACTCACGACACAGATAGAAGAAGTTACGTTTGTACCACCCACAGACATCTTGATAACTCCAGTCACTTTGTGGGTAACGTTGGATACTTTGCGGAACAACTTGACGGATTCTACAGAAATAACTATTCGTGTCGACTCATGCTTTATCCCTCGGTTGGTAGTTTTTAGTGCAACACCAGCGACTTGCGAAGCCCCTGCCTATCTCGTGGCAAGCCTGGAGGAGATTTCAACGTCCGACGAGCAATATAGCATCTCGTTGATACCGAATGAGCACAGCACGAACTTGACGACGGCACTTGGTCACAACTTTTTTCTCAATGGGACACTACTTGGGAGTATCAGTATTCTCTCTAGGCATCTTCGGGAGCTGCAGTATCATCCATCGTCTTTCCGGAACAGTAGCGCTCAACTTCAGTTTGAGACTTCTCGAGTTGGTTGCCGCGGTTCCCGACACACCGCTTTCGGCGTCACGACAAGGGCAGATAAGCCACATCTGCTCGTGTCCATAGATAGGAATCGTTATACCGCCGTTAATGGAACTGTTTCGATTATAGCCCGGGTAGACGATCACGGACGCTTTAGAGACAACGATATGGCCGCGTTTGCGATTTCGAGCTCGTGTAATGAAATCACAGTCTCTGTCCTACAATCCCCTTCGCCGGATCTGAGTTGCACTGCAACGGGGTGCAGCGGCTCTCTCGACGCAGTAAAGAATGCTTTATCATCGTTTGAAGCATCGTCGCTAGTTACGAACGAGTCTATGTCATGCGTCTTCAGTTTGTCGGTTGAGATCGAACGAAACAGATGTGAACCAGCAGAAGGGGACCGAGTTTTTTCAGTGTATTTCCCGTCCATGGAGACATCTCCACGCCTCATCTTGGCAGTTCATAAATTAAGAGTGGGAGTGGAGGAACTTCCACTACCGCCGATAAAAATTTCGGAGGAAACATGCAACATCGATTTGCTGCCTAAATTCCAAACAAGCTACGAAGTAAGTGCAACGGCAACGTCGGGTGAAACACGCGTCGCAGTGCTGCCATATTGGGTGAAAAGAAGTAAATCAGATTTCGGGACATTGACGCTCTTCGGCCCCTGCTCAGAACTCAACTTGGCGTTTCAAAATTTAAGTTACCAACCACATGAACCGCGTGTTCGCTTTGCCGTACCACAAATTCTGTTTGAGCTGAGATCGGACAACGGCATCTTGCTTGATCGGCAGTCTATGGTCCTCGAAATGGAACCGATGCAGCCGCTAGTCGACTTTAAGTTGGGCAATTTCCCCCAAGGGGAAATTATCTTAAACCAAACACAGCCTACTTTTGTCCTGGGGAGTTATATTGAGCTCCATCCTCTCGCACTCACGAAGCGAGAACAAGAGAGTTTCGAAGTCCTGGTCTCTCTTGGCGGGTTTATCGGCATCTTGGGAATTAGTGAACGCTTTCCGACGATCGTTTCGATGGAAGACAAAAGCCGTGAGAGTAAACACGAATCTTGTCAATTTCCCGGAATGCTATGCAGCGAGGGACTTAATCCCTCTATTTCTGTCTCCGGACATCTAGCATTTGTTAACGACACTTTGGCTAAGATAGCAATTCTACCATCTTCTGAATGGTCTGGAGTCTCCTCTTTGAAAGTGTTGATGAGCGGTAACTCAATACAGACTGTTCTGACGAAGGAATTCCCTATGCGCGTCTCTTTTCCCTCGGCCCGTCCAATAGCCGCGAAGCTGCGCCTCAACGAGACACTGTTGGTTGCGGAGGACTACTGGAGTGCACGGCGTCTTCCAGTTGTTACCGCTACAGACCGTGAATTTTTCCTGGACATACTTCAGTATGCGCCCGAGGCAACGAAAACGTATGTGGAAATCACACTGGCGGTGACTCGTGCCTCGATAGTGTTGCCTAAAGAAAGATACGAAACGGTTGCAAAACGGAGTGACAGAGAGACGACCTCCCTGTTACTCTTTCCATTCTCTGAAGCCTACACAGTGGCTGGAGTTCTGGAGGACGTTAATGGCATGCTCAGTGAGATGCGTCTGGTACTCCATCAGCATTCGGAGACTGTGCAGGTGATTTCGAGATCATCTCTAAATTTTTCAATGCGTCCTGAGGTGGAGCATTATGGATTTTTTCTTTCCGCCTCTACAACTACACTGTATCCTGTGACTTTGTCACGTCTGTGTGGAAGTCAGGAATGCTCCAATCATCCCGTGAATTTGTTGACACTTCAACTAAAACTACAGCAAACGGCAACATTAGGACTGGAAGGGCTCTCGCTGAAACCGGATCACGAATCGCTTCTAGACTCGGTCATTGTCCTGACTGTTGTCAGTCAGACCAATTTCCATTTTAACCGACTTTCCTCCCTTGTATGCTCGGAGACTTATCTAAATGACTCTGCAGCAGTGCTGAAGCTACGGCAAATTGCAGAAGTCTTCCCCTGTTTCCAAGCAGACGACTGGCACAATGGGTCATTTCCTAAAGTTGTAGAGATCTCGGTCTACTATGCGGAGAAGGCCCTAGAGAACAAATACAGGGTAAACATCGATATAGAAGTGATGGCGACGGTGTCCGTAGATGCTCAACCGATACTGCCACTAACGTTGGGGGACGGCGAAAGACACCAGTTGTCCACTGAGGGTGTTATAGGGATAATACCGATGAATCAACGAGAGCAATTCGTCCTTTTTGCTACCTCTGGAGTATTTGTTACTAATGTCTCGGGGACTATTAACTCACAGCAACACTTGACGTTTTTCTGCAACCAGTTCGAGTGCGAAGAAGTACTTCAGCAGACGCAATTTTCGCTCCCCCTGTTACAGCACTTCTACCATGTTGAATTGGGACTATGCCACTTCGGAAAGTTAGCAAGTAACTGTGACTATGCCTTGAGGGAAGTCCAGCCTAACTTCGAAGAAATACAGATAGTTCTTCCCGAAGAACAATGGGTAGACCACAACGAGCCTTTGCAGCTCAATAGCGTTGTCATTAATGCATCTTCGAACTTTGTGGCATTGAATGTACATATTCGAGCTGCAGGGGGCTGTCTTTGGGGTGGCGCAATGCAAAGGAACAACGATTGTGAAACTGCAATCTCGGTAGGCGCAGCGGCAAACTCGGTTAATCGTCTACTACGTTCCTTTTACGTCAGTCCAGATTGCTCCCGAAACGAAACAATGTTGTCCTTTATGGCACAATACGCTAATTTCAGCAGCACGTCGGTAGCAAAGAACCAGCGCATTTACTGTAACCATGGTCTCGTTGCTTTCTCCTTGAAGGGAGCGGCCAGACTGTGGGATGTAATAACCCAGGAAAGCGGATTTTTAGAATTCGATTCGCTTGATAAAGACAAAGCATTTTTGGTCACTCTCAAGACGATGTCGATGGAAGTAGAAATGACGGACAAAAGCCTAGGATTTGTCTTCTCAGGCCCTCGTGGCTGCGATTTGCACCAGGTAAATATTCTTTTGAACTCGAGCAGCGCCAACATCTTTTTCAAAGAGGGATTCCGTGTACTGCCAACCCACCAAGAAACAGACGTCTTGTCAGTGGTGATCTCCCAGCTCCCACAGCTGTTTTTCCGCCCCAGTGTAGAACATAGAGTTAATGAGCTGAAGCAATATGTCAGCGAACTCAGTAATATTCCTTGCAACTCAAGAAGGGATTGGTTAATCAATAACCCGTTCCAAAACTCCTTGGAGTATCACTGGATAACAATTATGCCGCAAAGTAGACCCCTGTGGCTGGGGCGTGCGACACAAATGGTCTCCTTTCATCTAAGGGGTCAAATTAACTCGTCAGTATCCCTCAGCCGCATCGACGACAGTGGTTTTGCTGGATCGACATCTATTTCCGCGTGTTCTATTTCGGAACTTGCAGTTCGCAGACCAACCATTCGGACACTTGCTGTCTTGACCTTTGCTGTCACCAATGCCAGCGTTGGGTGTACCAAACTACAAGGCGTTACTATTCAACACAGTACCCTTCACGAAGGAAGTAGAATACCAAGCGACTCCCGTTGGACGAATGTGTCATTAGTGATGGATACGGCACTCTTAAGTACAGTCATTTGTGGGTGCTCATTTTACAAGACGGACACCCTTCAGGCGAGTGCTACTATTGGTGTTACAGTTGCTACAGCATCAACATCCATCGATGTACACTGGAGGTTCATAGCCCAGGACACCA
Organism: Halocafeteria seosinensis; assembly: GCA_001687465.1. Classification (NCBI taxonomy): domain Eukaryota; class Bigyra; order Bicosoecida; genus Halocafeteria; species Halocafeteria seosinensis. Next base: position 25,994 of record LVLI01000336.1, on the reverse strand, counting down.
ACATCACCTTTGCTCCAGATACAGCTACAGTTCAAGGGTCCGAAATACCCCAGGAACTGTCTCTTAACGTTACATTCCCACTGTACACGTCTACGTTCACTGTTGAATGGGCTGTCGCCAAAGGAGAAATAGGGAGTACGTTTTCTGACAATGAGCCTGGTGGCCAACTAACCATGACTAGGAAAGGTGTCTTCCAAGGAACTGGGACTGAGATATCAAGTTGGTTTCAACGCTTGCGTTACGCACACTATCGTGTTGAAACGGAGGTGGATAACGTTGACATTATAGTCCTGTCGGGTGGCAAAGTTATAGCGCACCACCGATTGACAATTTTTGTTACTCCTGAATTCGTCACTCCTGAAATTTTAATTCGTGGCTCGTCACGTAGGTTCCTAGAGATACCTGAACACGAGTCTTTCGAAGGACCGGTCTTGCACTTGCCTGAGGCTTCATCTCCTATTCTACTTGAACATCCTGTGGCCGTTGAAATTAGGAGCTCGAACATCGTCTTCCTGAGAGAGTGTGAAGCCGGTACCAGGGCTTCAGATACCAAAATTTCGTTCCCAGTCATGGAATATTTTGGAACTTTCAGCAACGTTAGCGCATCTTTGTCGACGTTGAAAATGGCGATTGAGAGCGGAAAAAGGGAAGGTACCATCTCGATGATTTACCGGTGGTTGGCAAGCGATTCCGGCGATATTCGTCAGCTTCCTTCGCTAACTATTCGCTCTGTTGCTTCTAATAAGAGAAAGAGCGAGCTTTATGTGGATATGGAATCTTCTGAAAGCCTTAGGTCACTTGGGGAGCAGAATGTCTTTTCCTTGGAAGAAGACGAAGCTGCACCATTTGGAATTGTGAGAGTGAATTCTGTAAGTGGCGATCAATGGTGGCGACTAGCAATACACCCGACCGGAGCTACAATTATACAACCTAAAAACCAGTCGTTATGCCATACTAATGGCAGTATCGTCCTTTGTGAAAGTCGTGAAGCTGAACTGAATGATTTACTAAGGAATATTTGGATAGTTCCGGACGACAACTTCGTCTGGTTTCACGACTCAGGCGGTAGGCGTTGGACCCCGGCAACGACAGCTGCTCCCCCTAAAGTACACGTTAGAGGTTGTTCGATGCAAAGAGAGTGGCAACACGACTTAGAGCAGCATTGTTCGAACGTGCAGATTCTGCTCGAAATTCGATGGATCAACGATCGTCCGCTACTCTCTGGTCCTGAAGACATTCTAGTAGGGGAGGCTCAAGCGGCGAGTCTTGTTGGCATCCAGGTTGATGACGTAGATGTAGAACAACAGTATCTCGAGCACTGGACACTATGTTTTGGAACAACTGCCGAAGTACATTTTGCTGTTGCTCTAGATCGTTTACTAGTTTCAGGTATTTGGATGTTTGAAGAACCGGTTACAAAAGACGGATACTTTCATGGTAATGATCTTTGCATAAATGGCACTATTACCTCACTTAATGGGATGCTTAGCTGGCCGAACTTCATGTTTTACTTTCCGGAACATTATGATAACTCAAGCTATTTGAACGTCAGTGTTAGCGATAACGCGTTCTCTGGGGATTCAACAGAGGCTCTGGGTGATTCGCTACTTATTCGGTTACTACTTAAACCATATGACGTGAATACTTTTACAGTCAGTTGGGCAAATGCAACGAATACTTCACCAGTGTTGAATTGGCCGGTTATCGACTTTGGCCAGACCAACAAACCAACCGAAGCCATCTCAGCTCATTTCACTGTCCAATCTGGAATCATTCTATCCGAATCTCAAAGCACGATAGCGTTCGGAGAGGTAAATGATACCTACGAGATGGCCGTGAGCAGGCTGAATCGTCGATTGAACGGTATACACGTTGAAAGGGTAAACTGCATAGCTGACGATGAAGAAGGAGATGATGTCGGTTTACTCGTAGACTCATTGAGAATAGGATGGAATGGGAGTGCTGCAGATATGTACCAAAAACTTAAAATGTTGTCGTTTGATTCCAATGTATCGCTCTCTCAAACGAATTCAGCGTCTGGTTTCTCCATATGTCGCCCATACTCAACAGTCACTGTTTCCGTGCATCGTACCCGAGGCGACATTGCAGCTCAATGTCTTGTGGGAATAGAGAGTGACCACGGATCGGCTACGCTCGTATTTCCCGCAGAAGTTGAGCTCACATCGTACACACTTTGGTCTATGGCTCGGTCGTTAGAAAAATTAGGGCCTAGGCACAAGTTCGGCTCCGCCCACTTCCGTTGGCTCAATACTACCACAGGAACAGGAGTATGGACTCTCCAATTAAGCATCCCTGAATCGACGACGCTGATGGTTCGTAATGGTTCCGATGGCTCATCTTGTGAAATGCAAAGCTCTGTTCGGAAAACGCAGGAGCTTGAAATCCACCAGCCTAAATCCAATGTTGTGCCGTTCGAACTGTCCTCTTTTTCGTGCTCTAACATCTCCGTCACGCAGAGGGAGCAGTTACCCATGGAAACACTCTCGTCTCGGCTGCTGGAGATTGCCTTTCTGAATTGCACGAGCTGCCGGCTGTACGAGCTGCAGTTATATCATCACCATTCTGATTGTACACTATTTCGCTTACGGAACTCTAACAATACACTCACAATTAGGAATGGAACAACCACAGAGGAAATCAAGGCATGGATGACTGAGAGTCTAAAACACACAGAGTTAGTAGTTTCCGCCACGCCAGAAAGGTTAGTGTTTACCATCACTAGCTCGGCCAACCAACGGTCAATCCTTGAAAGCATTGGAGAAAGTGGGGAGTGCACATTGTCGACCGCTTCAAGAGACAACACGGTTAATGTCGGTGCTACACTCGCTCAAAACCACCACGAACGGCATCTGTTCAAACTCAGACCATCAGACTCGGCGAATGATGTCAGGCTGAAGCTCGACAAGTTCAACGAGCTGTCACATGATTGCCTGATGAAGGATGGATGCTTACCGCTTGGAGATACGATTGTAACGAAGTTCGTGATCGAAAACGAGAAGATATGCAGTACTCCAGCCGATGCAAGAATGTGTTGGAATGCCGAGCACAATTTGCCTAGGTGGATGGAGTTACGGGCTGCTGTTTGGAGAGTTTTCTTTCCGACAAGTACTTTCGACCTTGGTAACATTGAGGATACCTTGAATAACTACCGTGTTCAGTTGTTGCAGCATTTTACGTCTGTGGAAGTTAGCTATAAAGATGATTTGGAAGCCTTACTTGCGGACGAGCCTGCAATTATGGAGCTCCATGTGTCAGGTTTCGATGTTTCCGCCTGGAGTAGTAGAGTCATCCGCCCAGGAAAGTGGAAACCCTCAGAGCGTATTCCTACGTATGATTGCAACACAGGAGCTGAGAGTACAGTGCACCCATCATCGACTGCTGTGAGGTTAGCATCGGCTTTCAACAGCCATTCCCGCATTACCATTGGTGACGAGGGGAGAGTATTTGCCAGCTCGAGGTCATGTACCCTTCGAGTTGAGAGGTATACTATTAACGACGACTCGAACTACGGATATATATTTCGGGTCAGTAGCATAGCCACTACCAGCGCTGGTGCTCCTCCTAGTCTTTCCATCCCCCCCGGCTGGTCAACTTCTCATGCTGTTAGACTGTATTTGACAGAGGCAAGCTTTCCCACGGCTCGCTTGTTGTACTACTTGCCAGCTGTAGGAAAAGTTGAACGCTATCCTGGGATCGACGTCAACATTACGATAGGAGATCTAAGTGCAGGAGCCACTGCACAAACTGATATGCATTGGCGACCAAAGGTCGCTGCGTTAATCATCAAGGACAAAGGATTCCCCTATTCAATACAATATCAGGTGCTACGTGGTGGAAACGAAACGACGGTGGAAAGTTCGCCATTAGTGTCTACTGCCGTTGTTGACCCTTTTCCATTGGATAACATTCTGGATATGGTATCGCTGTATTCGGATACTAAACCGGAGCACTTGAACTACTGGAACGTTACGGTGCGATGTGTTCTGGGCACCGTTCAAGTGGATGAACGCCAGCCGACACGAACCCTGCCTATAGCCGGCCCGCTCAATACAATCAATACTCTATTGAGGAATCTACGCTATTTGGCTCCACCGAACTGGCATTCCATTGTCTCATTCAGTGATACGAATGTGGAACATTCGGTATTTTCAGTAAAGAGCCGATGCTGCGTTGATGAGCTTTTTTCCTGGGTCGCTCCTTTAGAAACCTCTTCGAATATTACGTTGTTGACGATAGCTCAAGAAGGAACGTCTCAGGTGGTCTTCAATTTGGATCTTCCCCTCTTGTGTCGCAACAGCACCGCACTGAAAACCCTGAACTCAGAAATAGAGCTCGCAACTTCTGCATTTTCATCATGGAACTTAACAGAAGCGTCAATCCAATGTGCGGAGTCCCCGAGGCTTTACACATTTCGGCTGGCGTTTACAACGGTTACAGGAGAGGTCGAACACGTCAGTTTTCACTCTGTCGACGACAATGGGCGGAAGGCTGCCTTGTTTCCGACACTAGTGGACATTGCATGTATTTCCACCAGTATACCCTTCCAATTGGAGCTCTTCGGAGAGACTACAGCTACTTTGCCGTGCACCGTCGGAGCCGACGAGATGAAAGAGGAGCTGGAGAAATTTTGGAGCTTGCACATGGTTCACGTTGTTGCGCAGCGAAACGGAGTGTCTAGAGGCCAGTGGACAATTACTATCGTCTCACATGAGCAAAGAAACTTTTTAGGAGGGATAAGCAGGATGGAGTGTATTGGAGAATGCAGCGTATGGCAGAAAGAACAAGCCGGAGCTTTGGCCGATCAAGTTGTAGTGACCGCACACAATATACAAGACGGCGACTCCAAGCTCCTGTCAAACTCGATTAATCTGCTTGTTTTACCTAAGATGACAGGGGATTTTTCCGTCACTCTGGCTGGCGATTTTGAGCCATTAGAGAGAACCTTCTCCAGATTCTTCCCGCAGTTGGCTGTAAGCGCGGAGCTTGATGATGTTGCATCTGTCGATTCCCGATTGCACAATCCGCGACAAACAACACTGGAATTGCATATAGGCCTCACGAAGGAAGCAGCTCTCTTGTTTCCTGAGGAGGATGCGATTACGATGGAACAGGGCAACGTAAGATACTGGGTTATAACCGGAAATACAAGCTCGCTCGAGTCTATACTTGATACTGGTTTGTATATCAACAACCTCCACAATGCTAGCCTGGATTGTTTCCAAACTCTCCTGTGCGCAAAGAACACATGGGGTGGAACGTATTTGGAAAGCCTAGCTCAGATAGACTCTACCGTCAGGTGTGTTGACACTGACATGGTTGCAGTTACTTCATCAGAGTTGTGTTTCCGAGTAAAGGCAAAGAATAGCGAACCAAAGATCTCCGGACCGAGCTTAGTAGTCCTGGAACCAGGAAGTTTTTTGCGTTTCGATGACTACGAAATTGACGACTTTGATGCTGCACTCTCCGTAAGCAATCGAATTAGCGTGACAATCATCGGAAATCACGGAAGATTTGAAGGGAACGAGGGAGAAAACAGAAGTGTTATTCACCTCAACACGCCAATCGCACTACTTAACGCTAAGTTGGGCTCTGTGATTTGGGTCCCTGATCCACAGTTTAGCGGGGCTGTGGATCTTGTGATTCACGTTTCTGATAACGGTTTCACTGGTTCAGGAGGTGTGTTAGAGACCGAGAAGCATATTCGAGTTCAGGTACAGCCTAGATATCATCGTATCCAGATTCACAGTGAAAGGGTGGTGACAGTATCTGCACACGCTTTGGTGACCAGTACAAGCGCCAGTGTTTCAACAGAAAGCTCTGGGTTGCTCAGACTGCAAATCCATACCTCAGGGGTTGTAGCGGCATTGCCCAAGTGCCGTGCAACACTTTTAGAACCGTCCTTCTACGAAGGCGATGTCACAACATTGAATGATTGTCTCAATAAAATCGACATTACCCTGGATGATCATGTGATCAAGTCGTATGTCCAAGTGAATATATCCGATGCTAACGAGACGGCTATCGAGAACATCTCCGTTCTCAGGGAAGACTTGGGATACACACCTGTCTTCACGGGAGTCGGATCGACTATAGAGGGGAATCTAAAAGAAGGCGTCAGAGTTACCGGATTTTCTGTTCGGTCTAGGTCTCCCACCCGCAAGGAGAAGGATCGCGCTTCCATTTCTTTAACGATAGATATGCTGGATGGCGATGCCGAAGCTACGTTCAATGTATTTGAGAGAGAACCAGGGTGTGGACGAGAATTGGGGTTTATTACGCATTTATCGTCGGCTATTGATGAATCTGGTATGGCAAGAGTATCAGATTCCACCACGGTCATCTTGACACCAGCTGTGCTGAATGATCTACTGGGCCCTGGAATATGTTATAGCATGCTAGTAAAGTCTGCTAAGGAGTCTAGAACGTCAGTGCGACTATGTGTGGCCACGGATGATGGATCACAACCAAAGAACTGCACTGTATTTTTGGTGAAGGATAACTCAACAAACGGGGCTCCAACTTTTGTTGCTTCGCTTGACCACGTAACGGCCAGCACGGTAGATGGCGATCAACTGAACAAAACTTTGATGGGAAACGACGAAGTTGTTTTTTCTCCATCCCACAAACAAACACTGCGGGTTGAAGGTCTAACTGCAAGCAGCTGTGTTTGTCAAGAGGTTACACCGTTGAATGGTCTCGTTAGCATTGCTGAATTCGGTGGCTTCGAGCACGTTACTTGTTCTTCTGGAGTCCACCTCCTGCGGCCGAAGCCACGTGCGACTGATTCCCAATGTTCAACCCTCGCAATACCTGCTATCTACTTCTCCGCATCAGTTACTGGCAAGACAAGAGAGTATAGGGTGAGAGTACAAGCGTTTGCATGCACTGGGACGCTCGGATGCTGGAGATCGCGTGAATATCTAGGACGTGCTCTGGAAGTCTTACTGAACTACAATTTTACGGCTCAGCTGGGTATTTTTGCCCAGCAAGCTGGCGATCGTTTCAATGTGAATCTTACAGATGATTCCTGGTTTTCAGATGGAATTGACTCGCCCGAATATTCTCTTGAGATAGCTACCACCTCGGCATTCTTCCAACTGCTACCAGAGGCTGAATATCATTTGCACTTCCCCAGAGTGGTCGTGCATGGCACTAACGAATCTGGTAGGAACGTTTCTTCTTTACATATGTTTGATGGTAGAGTAGCATCCCGGCTCTTCCTGAAGGGTGCGCTTGATATGCTCAATACTGTAGTAGGGTCATTGGTTGTGCGAGCGGAACCGCTTTTAATTGCATGCGGGAATGTGTCAGAAATCATCGCCACCATTTGTCTACGGAGAGGAGATTTAGAAGTGACAAATGAAACCACAATCAGCATTGAAAGCCTCGACGCCCCGAAACGGGTTCATTTTTCTCAAGCGGAAGATAACCAAACAGTCTGCGACGCAACCCATATTGACATGCCTCATATTGAAACCCTGAGCTGTTTTCAATCTCGTGTGTTTGATATGCGACTGACCTGCTTTAATTGTTCCCTTGGCAGTCCTTCGGTCCGCAATTCTACGAGGTCAAACTCATTGCTCCGTCACTCAGGAACAGTAGAAGTTTTGAACCATCTTCTGCAGCAGCATACATTCGTGCTGAGTCCATATCTACAGTGGGCTCGAATCATCCTCGAGGTGGATTCGGTGCGAACACAGCTCTCCTTCTTTCGTTTACCTCGCGTGAACTGGAGTCTAGATCTAAGCTGGGGTGTAAGTTTTAGAGAAACTGTTTCTTCAAGAAGCATTTTCCTAAAAGACTTTAACCCAGAGTTGCGGATGGTTGGTCGATCAAGCGATAATCAGGTTTTTACTCCATCGAACTCTACTGCACTGGAAAGTAGTAAAGTATCTCTAGCCATCTTCGCGCAAAACGGGATTGTCAGGCTTCACTGCGCGGAAGGGATGAAGTTTTCCATTCCCCTGAGTCGATTCGATGAGCCACGCGCTGAGCATTGGTTGGTTGGCGACGCTGTGTTTGCCCAGAAAGCTCTCCAGTGCGTTGAAGTGGTTCCCTCACATGGCGTCAGAGCTCTAACTCTAGCCATAACCGCAAATTGGACGACTGCATCCCTCCCAAACACATGTCAGTCCCCGTCTACGACGTTGTCCGATTCTTTGGCTGAAGAGTTCGTCTTCGATCGACCGTCGTTAGTGAGGCTTTGTTATGTCGATTGGATAATGTCCACCACCGACGACATATCGCTGTTCAAGCAGGTGAATTGGGAAGCGGAAACGTCGCCTTTGCCGCTTGCCGACAGTGACAAGGAGACTTCAGTAGGAATTCATCTCTGCAAAGGAGATGCTGTGGATTCTTCCTTGTTATATTGTCTCACTGTGTCTATGGACTCGAGCGTCATGATCCGAACTAGTAGTTTGGATGCCTACGCAGTTGCAGAGACTCAAAATCCGTGGAAGAAGATATCGGATACAAAGTGGACACTATGCGGCAACCAGTCTCGTATCGAGGAAATTCTTCAACAAAGTGAAATCTCCTTGGTAACTACGACACCCAAAAGATACCTCCGGTTGGAGTTCCAGTTGTCAAACGATGACTTAGACGACTTAAGCGGAGAAACCAAACGAAGTGTCATTATAAGCGAGAGGCACGTTATTGCAAAGGTACTGCGTCAGGATAGTCGGCCTAGCGTTTCCCGCACAGGCAACCGATCTCACATCATACGTTGCGGGGAAGCATTTCCTTTGAATGCGTGGGGACCGACTGTCATGGCTCCAATCTCTGCAAGTGATGAATACGTCGTGAAAATTGACGGCATAGGCGGTGATAGCTTTGAACTGCATCTTCCCGATGTCCAAGTGTTCGACGGGTGCTTGCTGCTAAAAGTTGCATCCTGCGAATCTTCCAATTGTTTTTGTCTCATGGGAACAGTTTCGGCGCTCAATAGATTTCTGAGTGATGCAGAACTAACTTTCCAAGAATGTGATCAAGTGGTCACACTTGCCGTCAGTGCCTGGCAAGATGGAACGAACCTACAGAGTTCCGTTGAGGAGACCACCCTCTCCATAATTCGTGCTGAGGAACCGATGGCAGTTTGGATTCCCGAAAGACTCTTAGCGACGGAAGGAAAAACATCAGAAATTGGCAAACACATTGTCTTTTCCCCACCCAATTCGGGCACTTGCCTCGTAGAAGCAGAGGTGACAAAGGGGGTTATGATCAACCACTTTGCCAGAAGCTCGGAGAAGACAAATTGTAGCTTGATCGGTCAAGACGCTTGTATACATTTGGATTCGATGGCTTCCACAGCTCTGGACCTGGAATTGACCCTCTCTTCTCTGTTATATTTTCCAGAGCCAGGACAGTATGGCCCGCAGGTATTTGCAGTCCAAATTTCATGCGACCAGCACCAGGAAATGGTCTATTCCAGTACCATTATTGATGTCCTTCCAACAAATCTGTCGCCTTCATTCAATGGTTTGGCATCTCCCTCCCTTGATAAAGTTAACTCCACTATCGTTGAGCAGCGTTGCGGGGACGAGTTGGAACATCATTTTGGTAAATGTGAAATATATCCCGGGGAATTCCTCAGCGTGGCATACCAGGGCGAAGTAATGCAACTCGGGAAGATGATTAATCCAGCGATACCAGATATTGATCGTTCTGCTTATGATACTCTTGGGATGCAGCTTAGGATGCATCATGTATCAAAGTTTTCGGTGCAGAATGTCACCATCTACGCTCCTATTGTGGACGAGGAGCAGTCGTTTTCGGTTTTTATTCCATGTAACGATTCTATACACGTTTGCCAGGGCCGGTTTTCCAGTCTTCAAGGGAGTTTCAGATTGCAGAACAAAGACAGTAATCGGCCCTTTAAGTCATCGAAGGTATCGTTCGCCGCGCATGCTAACGAGTATACAGTGTCTCCAGGAGATGGTGGAACAACATTTCTTCAGTCTATTGAGGGCTTACAGAAACTATACCCTGGTCTAATGTTGTGGGTAACTATGGAATCGATTCTACCTTTAGATGAAAAGAAGTTTGGGTGGAAGTGGAACGTACGTATGACCAATTCCTGTGATATTCCATTACTTGAATTTGCTGACCTCCAGTGGAATCAATCGGACGTGATACCTGGGTATGAAACTTCTGTAGTGAAAAACAGAAGTAGAATCGGGGGTAGTTTCAACTTGTCATTCGACCAGGACGTGACAGTCGCGTTGGCCCCAGATGCTTCATCGAAGGAGCTCAAGCACGCGTTAGAGCTTCTGAGTTCGATTGAAGCCGTTCATGTTGTAGCTAATACCCCAGAGATGCGGAATGGATATGATATCAGGACATGGCTTATCACATTTATCGCCCCGTTTACTGGCATTCCTCTGCTTGTCCCCGAGGGCAGTGACCTTACTGGGGATGGTGTTGGTATCGAGGCAACGATGAACCAGGAGGGGTTCGGATCCCCCCGTGTGGATGCAGTTACCACTAAAAAGCGAATGTTCCCGACAGTCCAAACGATATTACTGAGGGCAGATTTCAACCCATCAGACACACCGCACGCAAACTTGAGGGGACAGTTTAGCGTTGGTTTCTCCATAGGATCCATAGTAACGAAAAGCGAACCCCTTGAATGGAACATTTCCACGGCAAGCCAGTATGTACCAGAAGAGGAGTCCCTGGAGTACCACGTTGGATTGCTTCTAAAAGAGCTGATATCGACAATTCGCAACCCTTATGTCATCCGCCAGCTCCAAGCCATTAAGATATCAGCTACAAAAGAGGCGAACATGTCACAACAGGTCTATACGATACGTTTTGCAGATGCCCCATATTGGTTACCCTTGCTAACCGTAGATGGCTCGAGGTTGAAAGGCAAAAATGCAATCGGAATATCAGAGAGCGTTGCAGCACCTCAACCAGTCAGTGGAACATTCACGCTAGGTTTTGGCCAGGATGTTACACCTCCTCTGTCGTCTTCTATAGAGCCGCAGGACATGATGCTTATTCTAACGGCACTCGCTGGCGCTCGTTCGGAAGCACTTGACATCGGAACTCTTATGGTATTTCGGCAACCAGAAGACGCTGTCGGTGCACATACCTGGTATATTGTATTCCTGGAAGAATATAAGCTCGCTTCACGGATTCTTACCCCTGATGCGACCCTCTTAACTCCACAGCACGAAGGCGCAAGGATTGAGGTCACGAGGCTTTCCGATACTTTGAAGGGACGCTTTGCCTGGAATGCAGAGGACGACACAGGTAACTTAGGGACGGACTTGGAAGCACCTACGAATGACCGTTTTCCGCTTTTCTCGAGTGAGGTGGGTTCTTGTAGTGGTGTAACAACTGGGAGGGTCTGTCGGCGGACATTATCTATGCCACATCTCATTGGAGCAGATGAAGGTCCCGACTCGGTTTTCGTGTATGGTGCACCTAAAAATGTTCTGCATGCCCTGGCGACTCTAGTTTATCGTCCTCAACCAAGGTGGTCCGGCGTAGGCATCGCCTCTATCCAACTATCAGACTTCGGATACACAGGTGCAACCGATGATCCTCTTTACTCAACTGTACTATCGTCCTCGACAGTAGTCCTGGAACAGCTCCAAACGTTCAGCAGAAATGCGTCTACGCGAGTAAGCTTGTATTCAGTGCAGCTAAATACGAAGCCAGAGATTGAATTCTTAGGCGGTTTGTCTCGCACCGTATTTGAAGATTTCACCACAGCACTTGGAAACATATCAGTCAGTGACCAAGACAGTGGCGCACAGCCATTAGACTTGTTTGTGCAAGCTAACCTAGGAAGCGTCTCAGTCGCAGGAGAGGGAGAAAGCTGCCCTTTTGAGACCGAACGCCATTGTCTATCTCCCAGGACATCCAGGGGGTGCCGAAGTGCACTTACCTTAAAAGGGTCGATACAACGCCTAAACAAGTTTCTAAAACGAATTCAGTACAAAGCTCCACAGTTCTATTATGGGAGGGATGACATATTCTTTTTCTTAGACGATAAGGGGCAAACCGGCAGCGACTTGCTTAATCCTGAAGTAGACCGCCTACCCACCTCCGCAGCTTTCCGTAAGTTCCTTCGGTCTGTTGGTGGAGACAGGAATTCTACTGGTACTTCTTTCGGCTCGATTGCTGTGAACATAGAGCCAGTGAATAATGCACCAGAAATCCGAGTACGGACTCCACGAACAGCCGGCGAAAATGAGCAGCACCAAATCGAAGATCTCTTCCTGGTAGATCCCGATATATGTCCCGAGGATTCCTTCCTTCAACTGACCGTGGAGATTTCTTGTCAAGTTGGTAGCCTCCAAATAACCTCAATGGAGGGCTTATTGGTAAGTAGTCAGGGGTCCACCGACTTCTTCCAGTTTTCGCAACAGGCCCTGACGGAAGATCTGAGTGAAAGTTTCCAGAGTGGCTACCGGGATGTTGCCTCTGCGCCTGGTGCAAGTAGGCTGCTTCTTCGTGGTTCAATCCACAGTTTGAACAAAGCTCTCCCTACCCTCTCCTTCCGTGGAAATATCCAATTCTTCGGGCGGGCGCTTGTGAATGTAACTGTTTCTGATAATGGAAACGTTGGCACCGAGAAGTTGGCTAAACTTACTACGAAAGTAATAGCCATTGATGTACTTCCAACATTTGATGCTCCTCGCGTCGAAGTTCCGGCGACAGTATTATCAGTCTTGGAAGATACTTCAGCTTTGATAACTGGGATATCAGTTCTGGACCCTCAGCTTATTGCTGGTACAGTACCGGAGCCTGTCATAAACGCCTCTGTCCTGTGCCTTCGCGGTTTTGTGTCGGTCAGCAAAAAACTAGTTGGGGAAGTTAATCTCGTATATGGAACAGGTCTCTACGACAGGTTTTTCGTACTGAACGGCACAATCTCGGCTGTCAACTCAGTGTTGGATCAAATCGTCTACCACCCGCCACAGAATGACAACTATCTCGTCAACTCGACTGGTTACGAGTACCTTCTTGTGATGAGTGACAACGAACTCCAACCACTGATAGGGGTGTATATTGAAGCACTCGTAAATGGGTCCATAGAGGCTGAAGAAGAGATTCTGGAGGACTTCAGCGCGGAAAATGTAACGAAAGAAGCAAAAGCAAGTGCGTTTGTTAGACAGTTTTTTGGAAGTCCTCTAATGGAAACGTTACTTTCACTGAGAACAGCCCTTCCCAGGGATGTGCATCAAACGCCGGAGAGCATTGAACCTCCGGGTATAAATAGCACTTCAAGCAACGTACTTGCAAATCCGTCATTGGACTTCATTCTGATCGAAGTAGCTCCAGTGAATGACCCTCCAGTGCTAACATTGCCTGGGGAGACTGGCATTATTGACTGTATGACAGGTGATCGTTTGTCTTACCAGGTTAACTCAACTCAACCGTTCAAGGTGAGGGAAGATGAGGTCACCATTATTAGAGGCATAAGTGTGCGCGATGTTGATGCCGCTGACAACTGGAGAGCAAGTCCACCCCACTACACTGGAGCGAAGGTCTCTCCTAGAGATAACGGGAATGAAACTGGCGACCTGCATGCTCTAAATATGATAGAGCTGACCGTAGAAGTGAAGCATGGATATGTTGGACTAGGGGCTAACTGGTTTGAAGGGATTGAGTTGCCCCTGTTTTCCATGATGGAACTGGGCGATGGAATTCTTGATAAGGTGCTGAAGGTGCGCGGATCGCTTGCGATAGTAAATTTTGCCTTGAGTCAACTGATCTACAGACCTCCTTTGCATTATAGCGGGGACGACCAGATTGTGTTTCAAGTAGATGACCTGGGTAATACAGGGACTCGTCCTATAGGCGATTCTTCTTCAGGCTCCAACAGCTCTTCAAGAATTGAGTATCCTGAGTTACCGGAGTTTCTAGAGAGGTTGGGATCCGCAAACCCGAAATTCTCCAGCGACGACAGTACTTTTTCGATGGCATTGCCGCGTCCTCTGAAAAAGAATGTGCTTCAGCTTATTGACCGTCTGCATTTCGACGAACGGTTTGTGGATAAAGGACTAAACTATTCCGTGGCGTCTCTTCAGCGAATATTTTTTGATGAAGTTGCAGAAGTAGCATCAGAGGCAGAAATAGAGTTACTCTCCTCAGTCCTATCCAAACCTAAACTTCTCGATATTCTTATGATAGGTTATGTGTCTTTGGGGTGGAGACAATCGGTTCTTTATCCGCTGCGAGATATTCGCGTTCTCCCAATCACGGTTCTACCTGTCAACGACCCACCTGAGATATCCTCAGGAAATATGGTGCGGTATGTACCAGAAGACACTGCAAGTGAGATTTTGGGTATTGTGATAAGTGATGTAGACTTAGATGATGCCTTCGACGACTTGGATTTGCCGAGAAATGAAAAGCTTTCGCTTGTTGCTAACAAGAGCCTCAATGTGCTCACAGTTAATGTGGCAATACTGCATGGGGCTGTAACCTTCCAGAAGAGTCTAAGCAGTGTGTCTGTTACAGCGTGGAAGCATGCATTTCCAGGTAATGTTACTCTTGTGGGTCCACTTCCAGATGTCAATTTGGTATTGAGATCGTTGGTGTACACTCCCCCTAGTGATTCCAACTTCCTCAACATGGGCGTCGATAAGATCGAAGTAAGTGCTAACGACCATGGAAGGAGTGGCTTAGGAGGGGGGGATCGCTTTGAAGAAGGTGACATGTTGCTTGGAGGGTCCGCCGCAAGTGGACCCTTGATTATCCATGCGGTCTTACAGATCGTGGTAATCCCTGTAAATGACAATCCCACGATTTTGATCGGAACTGAGGGAATCTGTGTAGAGAAAAACGGATCTATGACAATAACGGAATTATCCATTGACGATATCGACGTCAATGACGTTTCTTCAAGCCTCATTACGGTGACTCTCAATGCCAGCACCGGTGTGTTACTTTTTCCTACCATTGAAGGCCTAACATTTCCTCGCGAGAAAAACTTCCCGCTGAAGAATGCTACTTCTAGCGAAGTGCTTCAGCCACTGAACAATGATGAGTCTATAGGTGACGACATCTCCACATCCAGTCTAACGCGCAGAGAGCTGAATTTTATGTCAAATCCTGCAGAGGTTAATTTGTTAGGTGTTGGGTCTGGTCGAAGAAGAGAGCCGTGGCGAAGAGTATCTAATAGCCTCGGGGAGTACTACGCCAGGGACCATTTCTTTCGTACTTCGTTCATCGAAGCCGTAGGGACTATCGAAGCCATGAATCAAGCTCTCTCGGGTATAGTATACATTCCAGATGTGCATACCACAGGTATACAATGGATAAACGTGACAACAGACGACTCTGGTTTTACATCCTCCAAGTTTGCACCAGCAGGAGCTCCTGAGACTGAAATACGTCGGAGTAGCATACTAGACGACAAAGGGATCGTTAGTTCTGCTATACCAATTAATGTAATCGATGTCAATCTTGCACCGCGGTGGAGCTTTGCAGTCGATGTTTTAACAGTTCCGCAGGGGTCCACTGTGAAAGTGCGGGGCATCACTCTTTCTGACGACGATGCAGGTTTGAACCCGGTATTTGTTTCGATGGAAGTTGACACAGGGACGATACGGGTTGCCAAGAGTCCTGGAATAAGCTATGGAAACTCCTCCTTTCCCCATAGTTGGTCGAAAAGTATCGAATTCAGTGGAAGCATAGAAGACCTTAATAGGCAAATCTCACGAACTCAATACCAACCCATGACTGCCGGCGGACGAAATAGCTCATTTCTGGATATACTGTCACTGCATGCAGACGATAAAGGAGCAAGCATGAGCGGGGGTGCCCGCCACAATGTATCCATGACGGACACAGAGGCATTCCCGATTCAAATAGTTCCGGAAACAGCAATCACCCCTACACTTATTTCATCTCTCAGCAAGGCTAGGGAGTGTGCAAACGCGAGCCTGCCTCAATACCCATCTAACCTTGTCATTTTATCCTATCATGTAAAGGAAAGAGAGGATTTGAGACTTTGCGGTCTAGAGATTCGGGCAAGTGGTGGACTACCTACGTTTCGTTCAACGTTTGAGGTAGTAATTTCTTCCTTCAAGGGGCTCTTGTCTTTGCACACTTCCAGCTCTTTCCGGCTGCTGCGGGGAACAGGAATCCTAGACAGGCTGATACATGTCGAAGTGGATGTTCCAAACGCAATGTATTTATTGGAGGGGCTTTCATATATGTCTATGGACGGGATGTTTGGCATGGACAATGTTACGATAACCGTTACTTCAGCTAACGACGAATCAACGCCAGCGGCGATGCTCTTTGCCTATAAAGTGATAGAGGTTGAGCTGATTCCCCTGAACGATCCTATAACCTTGAGTCTTCTGGATACTTCGGATCTCATCAATGGTATGATTATTGGCGACGAGGACTCTCAAGTGCTGCTACCGCAGCTTACCCTTTTCGATGAAGACCTAGAACCCATTCCTGAACTCAACTCCAGTGAGCACCATCCCACCGTAGACTTGCGTGGTTCGACGGTGTTACTGACCATTACTGCTGAACATGGAACGTTATTCATCAACACAGTCGTAGAAGCATTGATTATCAACGGTTCTACGGTCACCAAGCAACGGAGTGAACCGGGTGTTGTTCAATTGAGCGATACTTTTGGACTCGGTGGGGAGCGTGAACAAGTCTTTGCTCAAGAATCATTCAATGCCGGTAGACAGCAGCGAACCTCGTCTTCCATCTCGGGCGCAAACGTTACGGTTAAGATGCCCTACGCGGTAGTAAAATCAGTCCTGACGTTACTGAACTATCGCCCCAACTTGAATTGGAATAGCATTGACGCGGGTCCCGATACCGTCACCGTTACTGTTGATGACCTAGGGAACTTTGGCGAAGGCCCACAGACCAGCGACACTTTCACATATCTAGTCTTTGTGCATCCGATAAACGATGCACCGGTGGTAACACTTCCTGGGGAAGTATTGGCCACAGGTGGCGATCCAGCCGACTGGTTTGGTGACCAGTTGTCAATCATCCCCATGTCAGTGGAAACGCTAATCGTTCTCGAGGACGAAATCCAACTCTTACAAGGAATATTGGTCCGAGATGTAGACATCAATGATCTCGGACCAGAAGCTCTACAAACGACCATTGTATGTAGCCATTGTATTCTCCTCTTCGCGGAACTAAACAACCGGACGGTAGGCCCCCCACAAAAAGCGTTACTGGAAAGCATCAGCAGAAGAGAAATAACCACTACTCTCAACATTGATGTTGCGTTTGGGCAACATGTTACGGATAGTATGGTAACATTTCGAGCGACTCTCGAAGACACGCAGATTCTCTTAAGCTGCTTAGCTTACAGAAGCATTCCAAACTTCTCAGGAAACGATTTTGTAAGGATCACCATCAATGACGGCGGCCATACTGGGGAAGGTGTTCCCGAATTCCACACAGTTGAGTTACCAATAAATGTGCTTGAAGTGAACGATGACCCCGTGATCTTGACAGCAGCCAACTTTGATGGTGCATCAAGTTTTAAATCCCGAGAAGGTGCAACAGTCACGATACCTCAGTTTTGGTGGACAGCCAGTTCGGCGGCAGTCTCTGCTTCTGCTTCGCCTGAGATATGGGGCTTGCTATCATCATACGTTTGTCCACGTGCCAATGAACTAATTTTGGAAGAAGGTATTCGTTCGTTAACATCAGAGAAATGGCAGCTGCTGCAAACCGCTCAACTGGGTATTGAACGACTTAAAAGTATCCCTCGGTTCCTCGTGTCATTCGACAACTCAGTTTTCTTCGCTGCCGGCAATGTGACGGATTCAGAGGCTGACATTGAACTTTGGGAGCATTCAGAGACAGGTACCGTGAGAATTGAAGACATTATGCCTGGTATACGTAGCTCATCGCCTGCGTACTTAGCGCAGTGGGGTAGCAAACTGTACTTTGCGGCGGATGGGATCGATACGAGTTGGGTTCTGCGTGATGATGAGTGTCAAGGCCAGAGATTTACAGACTCGGTTTTCCCAGATAGTTCAGTCGAAGTAGCATTCGTCGCAAGTAGATTGGATCAGTGGGACATACTGAGGAACTATGACTGTCCTGCAGATTTCCACTGGGCATCTACAGAGGAATGGCCTCTGATACTAGAAAGCGTAAAGAGAACTCTCAATGAGAAACCGATATATTTCGGTCAATGTGGTTGGAGCGGGTTCCAATTTAAAGGGAGGTTCCGAAGGAAGTTTAGATTTAGTGATTCAAGAGAAAATGGGGCATACATCGATGCCGCGTCAGTATCCATTGCTGACATAAGGCATGATGATCGCCCATCTCGGGAATTTGCGGGTGCAGTCTGTGTGAGAGGTAAGACGCGAAACGGTTTCGATACGGAAGACTCTTGTCGGAAGGCTCAAGCCTCCTGCTATTTACGAGCGGGGCGTGAGCTATGGTCGATGGACGAAGAGCGAAATGTCAACAGGGAAACAGATCTAAACCCTGGTTTAAAGTCCTCAGACCCTAAACATCTGCTGGTCGTAACTCAAGAGTCCACTGAGTTCCTTGTGTTTGCTGCAGACTCACCATATACAGGTAGAGAGCTTTGGCGGCTCGAAGCAGGCGGCAGTATTCAATTGCTTGCCGACGTGTGTCATGGAAGACGCTCTTCGAACCCCGAGGACATAGTCTATGACCGAGCATTTAACCGCCTCGTATTTTCTGCTTCTAATTGCGAAGATCAGCGGGTGCTCTGGGAAATCGGCCTGGATGATGCCAATGCACACGAAAACCTTGCTGCAAGACGTCTAGATACGGTAGCGAGGGATCCGCAACAACTTACATACTCTCCCTTATTCGGCATATCGTTCTTCTCAGGACATTCGGAGGAAACCGGTAGAGAATTGTATTCACTGAATGGTTCAATAGCAACGTTAGTGAAAGACATCTTCCCAGGAACTCCTTCGTCGGTTCCGCGTTTTTTTCAGGAGCTGGACAGTCAAATGGATTCTGCGGCTGTCTACTTCTCCGCTGAAGACGGCATTCATGGTACCGAACTGTGGAGAACGGACGGTACTGAATCCAACACACGCATGGTAGCAGATATTGCTCAAGGGGCAATAAGTTCCTTCCCTACAATGCTGACATTGGTCAATACTTGCGAAAAAGGTGGAAATCCACTCCTCGTTTTTGCTGCACAGAATGAAAGAAGTAAGAGAAACGCGATGGCCCCGTATTCCTTGTTCATCTTTGATACCGCTCTCGGAGAGGCATCCGCAGCTTTTGAGTATACGGACGGTCAATTTAGTATAGAAAGCTCTGCACTCTCAGTGTACCAGTATGCTAGCCTAGTAAGATTGAACGAGCGTTTCTTATTTTCGGGGACATTGAAATCGGTAGCGGAACGTACCGCTGACACGGCCTCGCCTCGTGCCCCTTCGGACTACAGGGATTTGGTCGCTCGTTCAGTGTTTATAGAAGACGTCGACACAGCTAAGGACTCTACATTCGACGTTTCCCTCAGCTGTTCCGCTTGTAATCTGCAGCCATTGTTTGTCGCTGCTTTGGAATACGACCCAGCTTCCGGAGTTGGAAGCACCGTAACGCTGCACGGCCCATTGGAGGAAATTAACAGCGCTTTGAGAATAATTAGATATATCTCGCTGACTGGAGTTCACAAACGCGATAAAATTTTTATCTCTGTCAACGACAATAGCGCTGCAGCGCGTTTTGGTGGCCAAGGGCTAGCAAATACCACTATTGATGTATATATTGCTCCAGTCAACGAAGTTCCGGTTATTACGAGCTCGGCTCTTCCGATTGTTGGATTTGTGGATGAGCCATTCACGATATTCGGTCTCGGAATCCAGGACCCTGATGTTCTGCAGGCTATGATTACTAGTCCGTTCGGTATCGGGCTTGGAGGTTATCTTACTGTCTCCGTAAACGTGACACAAGGCTTGGTATCCGTGTTCAGTGTACGGGGGCTTCATTTCTCGAACGGGAATGGTATAGAAAATAATCGAATGAAGTTTCTCGGGAGTCAGGCGGACGTGAACTATGCGCTTCAAGAACTCGCATACACATGTGAATCCTCTCGTAACTGTCCTCCGGGGAATCACACACTAACCGTTTCAGTGGATGACAATGGCTTCACTGGAATCGGAAAAAGCAAAACAGCCATAGAGGAGGTTGCGCTAAACATAGGCCCAGGGCGCCGTGGTTTTGTAGAGCAGACCTAGTTTTAAAGACTAATGGAACAACCTCCCGGGTACATAGACTCATCGAAAGTACCCTATCCTCATCTGCGGATAAAACCATCAATCGCTACGCGCTTTCATTAGGCAATACTGTGCTCATGTCATTTGCTTTTTCAAGTAGCACTCCAACCTTGACGCAGCCAGGTGTATGTCATTATCGTGCAATTGCTTTAGCCGGTTGACAAACTCTTCCACTGCAAATAGCAAGATCTGCTCATCTTCGGGCATGCCGCCGACGGAAACATTGGACAGCCAACCTTCAAATGATTTTAACACATGAACTAGTAAATTCGGATTACTTATGTCTTGTCTTGGAAGTTCTTCCAGGTATGTAACGAGAACTGGAACGGCATAATCACGCTTCGATTTATTGGTCTCCTCTTCATCTGTTTTCTGTGTTCCGCCTGTTGATAGATCCTCTACCAACCTATCGAAGTGAACTTGGACAGCTTGACTGGTATCTTCATCACCAACATATAAGGATGCAGTCAACGCTTTTGCAGATAAATTAACTAGAGTACCATCCATTGCATCATCACTGGTTGTACTATCCTCAAAAAGCCCCGGGAAATTTTGTATCTCCCATACACAGGTCGAATGGAGCGGCAGGATACGTTCCTCTATCCCTTTACCATAGACGCGGTACATTGACTCGTATACTACGGTAAGGCATTTTAGGAGCTGTTTCTGCATGACTTTGGTAAACCGGTCAAACTGTTTAAATGACCGCGCCAATGATGACATACAGCAACTGAGACGGTGCTCAGCTTCCTCCGTGTACCGCAATACTAACGTTTGGATTTCTGAATTTCCATCATTCCGCGCTCTTTGCTGAAGTATGAAAAGTGTCAATACCGTGGCTGCCGCACGTTGGGAGATGACGATTGGAGAGGCTGATACCCCCTTGTAGCACCCAAATATTTCTGATAGCTCTGCTGGAGCATAGGTAGCATCACTGAGCAACATACACAGCTGAAGTGCGTTTTTCGCATGATCGACCGCTGCAAAAGCTTTGAAGCTTCGTTTCATTGCAGTTTGTTTTTCCTTGCTTTTGGTAGACATTGACTTCAGCTGTCCTGGTACTTCTGAAATCCAGCGCTGAAGTTCCTCTGTGTATTTCATTAGCGATGCAGCGTTGTCGAAATCTGGTATGACAGAACCGTGCAACCCACACGACCTCGCAAGGGAGCAAAAGTAGCGACATGAGGCATCTATAGCGCGACAAAGATTTGAGATATCGTCAACGTGTGTAACCTGTATCAAAGAACACAGTTTCATCCAAGAGAGGACCAGATCATTCAATAATTGCAGCCACAGTTCCAACCCGTCTACATATCCACTGCAAGCTATTTGCAGACGCAAAATGTTATCAACGACACCACTATCAATATCTTCCTGTTTGGGGGTATCAGAACGGTTGCCTGCGAGGACGAGATGCTTTACATAACTCGAAAAAGAAAGGTCATTGACCAAGGTTGAGGTAAACGATCTGGGGGGACTCTCCTTGTCGATCTCGTGCAATTTGGGCACTTCCTTGATGGCAGAGGAAAGAACATCCGTCACTGTGGACATGACTAAGGCGCAATCACTCTCACTGATTACCGATTCCTTGGAAGAATAATTTTCCACTAGGCAATTCAGCAGCTTCACTAGCGGCCGAACGTCTTCTGCAAGCCAAATACGTTGTTTGCCCAGCACTATAATGATCCGAACCGGAGTCCAGAGTTGACATACCTGTTTCCGTCAGTAGATCATGAGAACTGAACGAGGAAAAGTAATTCCGTAAAACACATAAAGTGTTGGATAGAGGTGGTATCTTCTTTGTAGGGCCCTGTTGCATTCCATCTTCCACAATGTGCAAAATGCTTCGCGTCCAGACGCCCACAAAGTTTGAGATACACTCGGTAGTTGTCCGCCACGAGTACGCCGTCATCATTGGAGCCGCAAACGTCATGAGCTGAGCCGCATACATAGCCAAATCCAGCTTGCGCCGCTGTTTTTGCTCATCATCTGCCTCGAACTGCTGCAATTCAGTACTGACATGGTTCGCCACGGCTTCCAGGACTTGCCGGAAGAGGTCCTCATAGTCAAAGACTGCTTTTGACAGGGGTGATCGGTACAGCACCTTGGCCAGTAGATTTATCCAATAGCAAAGAGGCTCATGCACGTTCATACCGCCAGAGCAAGCGTGTATACACTCCAAAATGGCGCGAGGAATCTGGTCGAATTGCACCCGGATTGTCCTGTTTTTATCCACAAAGACACCTCCATGTCCTTCAACTTCCCGTACTATCTGACTCGCGATATCTGAATGAGGGGGCAAACATGCTGTAAAAGGGGGAGAAAACAGCTCGTATACAGACAATACGTACCGTCTTGGGTCGGAGCCTCTGGTCCCAACAGCACAGATTCGGCTGTTTGACGCCATTCACCCAAATCCGTCGTCGTCTCGTTCGCCATACTATTGTATAAATGTGAATGTATACCGCAAAGAACGCTAAGAACCAACAATGCAGAAGTATGGAGGATATGTAGCCTGGCCAGCGGGGGGTTTGGCAGGGACCAACATGTGGTACAAAATGATATGGAAAACCCCTTATTTTTTTCACTTGGTGGATGGATCCTATCACATAATCGAAGTGATCACGCAAACGGCCGGCCGAAGAAGTTTGGAAAAGTGCAAGTGCAACTCGCTGAACGTGATTGTTAGTTTGGGTACAACAATTCATTGGATTGATATTTTGCTCCCATCTCCAACGGCCGGTGGGCTATCTGTCACATTTGTGTGTGTGTGTGTATCTCCAACTGGGGCAACGTGGAGAATACGATTAGTTTCACTTCTTACTGTGATTGGCCATGTCTCGACAAGAAACACCATTACCTCCACCACGGCCTGAAGATAAGGATAAATGGACACTTGTTCTAGATATTAATGAAACTCTTGCCCATGCGGAAGATGCAGGGGTAAGCTATTCATGTTGATTGAATCTTGCAATGCAATGGCAACTTGTCTACCCAGATTTGAAATCTTCTTTTCTTTCTATCGCTGCAGGGATTTACGGAAGTCAAGCCTGATGTTTCCCTGTTGGACGGCCAGCTTCAGGTTGTGTTTCGTCCCCACGTAAATGAATTCTTGCGGGAAGTTAGTAAAAAGTTTGAAATTGTATTGTGGGGCAGTGGACACCCCATCTACGTGAATGGTGTGGCGGATGGACTAGATAAAAGTCGGGATTACATTCGATGGCGAGTTTCTGGATTCTCGTGTGGCGATTTCCCCTACGGCAAAGATTTGAGGAAACTGGGGCGCGATTTAAAGCGTACCATCATCATAGATAACAACCCGGGGTACATGGCAGGTCAACCCGAAAATGGCATTGTATGCAATGAGTTCTATGCAAGTCCTCGTGAGCTCCGTGAAGACCGGGAATTGTTGATTTTCCGGGACTTTTTGACCTCTATCCCTGCTGATACTCAAGATCTACGCCCCGTTGTCCAAACGTGGAAACGCGAGAACCGTAGAGGCCCCACGGTATCATCGTGAATGCTTGCATGTGGCATGTGAATGAAGGAGAAAATGGCTTCCAAGTTGAAGTTGGGGTCTGTGAACGAAAGTTTTCACACGCTATTGTTACTAGTAGTGTATAGTAGGCTAGGATAGTTTCATGTACTGTAGTGGTTAGATTGTTGTTAGTGTTGAATACACCTGGAAACCATAGAGGATGGCAGCCTCGTCTATAGGAGCCTCCGAAAGCCTTCCTCCTGGTGGCGGAGGGGTGTCATGCCACCGCTGTAATGAGCATTTTGATACGATAAAGAGCTATAGAGAGCATTGTAGGCGTGATGAAAAGCATCTACGTGCTATCCGCCGTCAGCAGCAGCAGTCCCATGTTTCAAATGGGGCACAGGAAGTGAAAGAGGAGGAGGAGGATGAATCGACGAGCAGCAGCGAGGATAATGATGATGAAGAGGAGATATACAGTGCTAATGGAACGTATACAGAGGATTTTCGGAGTTGCCTGAAGAGTCCTGGAAGTAACGGAAAAGTTTGGTGGCAGGACAGGAATCCGACCCTTTCGGAACGGGAACATGTGAAATTCGTATGTGACCAATTGTGGAAAGGAAGCGCACTTGCCGAATTTACCATCAAACCTCACGAGCATGAGCGGCAAACACAAACCTCGGAGTCCCACGATGATAGTGGTAATGGCGTCTCGGGTGCGTCTCGCAGCAGCGCTGTGCTGCTGCTACAGACGTGGAAGTCGTTGTTGCCGCAATCTTGGCAAGACTTCGCTCATGTAGACACACTCGAATGGAATGGATCCCCTGTGCTCCCGGCGATATCATTACCACCGGAAGCATTTGTTGGCAGAGAGGTTTGTGGCCATCCGGTGCAGCGGGACACTTGGGCCGTTATTTTGTTTTCGAGCGGGCATTTTGCCCTATCAGTATTTGAAAACAAAATT
Organism: Halocafeteria seosinensis; assembly: GCA_001687465.1. Taxonomy (NCBI): domain Eukaryota; class Bigyra; order Bicosoecida; genus Halocafeteria; species Halocafeteria seosinensis. The sequence goes on along the minus strand of LVLI01000336.1, from coordinate 1,300 downwards.
CCATATCGAAGCCGTCCACAGGCTAGTACGACTAACGGGTCTCGTTCCGGTACCGTACTCAGCAGGTTTGACTCTTCGAAAAGAAGTTTAGCGTGGCAAAGCGCAGATGCATTATCTGCCATAAAGACACTTGGTACCGTACGAAGTGATTCAGTAGAAGACCTGGAGGCAGTAACGCAGAGACTGTCTCGAGAGGATACCCCCGAAGTCATTTCCCTGTTTCACAAAACCCTGCATAAATACACAACAAGGAAAAAGCAAGGAGGGTCTCAATCTTCAAGGGATGCCACAGGAGCAAAGGCGACAAGCATGGGCGCACAGATACGGAGAAACAATGAGATATTGCTGGCAACTCAAATCCATGAATTACTCGCTTCCCTTCGTCCTCTTTTGGCATGTTGTGGTAGAATTTTCATCGGGGCTTCTCGCAGGAACATGAATATACTCTTTGGCCAGCAGGTGGGTGGACAAGCTCCGAGCTCTGTTATTGAAAGAGCGTACTCCAAGAACAGCTCAAACAAGTTTCCGAAGGAGGTGAGCACTTTTCTGAATGAATCATTTGGTCCCGAATCCCGGGACTCCCTGTTACGACACTTTCAAAACGTGGAAGGATGTATCCTACACCCGACTGATGACCGGATTCGCAAGATAACTTTCGTCACCGGACGGCCTACTTACCAAGAGACACAGCTAGTTTATAAAAAACTACGTCGGGCAAAGGTTAAAGCTGTGGAGGCGAGTGAATTCAATATCAAGCCTATGTCGACGGAAACGCATGACTCTGGTGAACAAACAGAGAATCAGCTTGGGAAGCCTAGCATATCGTCACCTCTTTCCGCTGATGAGTCAACAAGAGATGTCGCGTCTGCTCAGTGGAAGCCTCTAATCAACGCTATTGTACAATTAGACGTAGATGGTGTTATGGCTGAAGAGAAAGTTCTTATAGACGCGGACAGAGTGGACTATGCTGTATTGGAGCTACTCTGTAGGGCCATGGTGGAAGGACTATTAGGGACTGCTACGAATGAAGCATCCTCATGGAGGGCAAATGCGTATGCAATTGCTGATCATTTGGCTGGTGTAATCGCAGAAATCTCGGACGGTGGCACGGATGCTCTTGAATTTTGCCGTTGCCTAAGGCACTACGGTAGAAGGGTACGGTGTAGTGTTCCTGAGACTGCATCTTCTGTCCGGACCTTCCTTGGCGAACTTGTCCAGGAGCTTAAAATGCGTTTTCGTRAACAAAGGAGCGGTGAAGCTGACCCATTGCCCGCAGCCGTGACACAACAGAACATGGCCC